>JBBPRH010000492.1:0-16447 GCA_038092915.1 Boletus pseudopeckii | reverse complement strand
GGTTGACCTGCATGGCAGTAGGGGTGATCTTGCAGTTGGAACTGGGTTCTTCTAAGATATGACATCAGGCTGTGACCATATGTACATATGTATTCCTATCTGAGACTGATTTGTCTGAAAGAGTGCAAATTGTGGATCATAGAGCTCCAGCTGCATATTGACATTGGTGAGAGCCACCAATTCATCTGCATGGGTGGCATGGTGGAAAGTAAGATTGTCAGCATTAATCTCTCAAATACTCATCACCTGTTTGACCCATCGTATTTCTTATCAAGAGTCGTGGATTCTTGGCTTGTTGTTATTACAAATTCATTATTTCTATATTTTTTCTCCCATTATATGATCATGTGACTACTCATTCTTTCTCATCATGTGACCAAGCCTAGACCATGACATCATAGGCACATGACAGGAAATTTCTTTTATTTCCAATCTTTGAGAACATTTCACTTCTTTATTTAATTTCTATTCAATTTAGAACAATCTAGAGCTCACTATGTCATAATCACATCATACCTGTACTCTACATACAGACCATATCATAATATATACAAACAGTAGTCAATAGTATACATACCTGAACATGAATCCCCCAAGAACTTCAATCAAGTTCTTGTTGGGTTCCCCCATGAGTCATTTGTCTCTACCCTAAATAAGTCTGGTGGTGTGCAACCAAGTCCTTTCTCAGGATTTGTCAGTCGGCAACATTAGAACTTGACTGTCATCCACTCCCTCACACATTGTTACACATGGCCCCTAGCATTGAAGGTATATATGTATATAGCTCGACCTCAGGCTTAGGAGGATTACCTACTTTCTATCTTGCCACTTGGCATTTCTTATTTTTTATGTATGCTGGCACACTAGAGCATCTGAAGGTGCTTAGCTATTTAAGGGGGCACAGGAGTGCCCTCAAGTGAGTTGAACACATTTAAACACCACCCCAAACTGTTTCACATTCTTTTGGAAATACATTCCTGTATCCTCATGGATGGCCTGTGTACACATGTAGCCTACTTCAAGTTGGTGAGTTCTGTTCCTCATGTCTGTGTGGTCAAGAGTCTAGTGCTGACTCTTTTCAACAACTCCCTGATAACTTCAAGGATTTTGTCACAAAACATATGGGAGGCAAGCATCAGAGCAATGCATTTTATGCTCACTGTTACCAGGATTTTTTCCATGAACAATGAAAAATACTCCTAGACAAGGACTTTGTGCATGCCTATGAGCACAGAAGAAGTACCTTTTCTGCCATGTACTTGATTTGACAAGGTTAACTTGGATTTGTTCTAGAATTCTCATTGCATGCATAAGAAATCTTGATAAATGCCTTTGGCCCCACTGTTTGGTTCCAAAGGATCGTGCAGAGTTGGTGGGCTCTGAGATTGACATAATGCAGAGGACGCTTCTGACCCGAGCTGACATATCAAAGTGTTGCAAGAAAGTTTCAAAATGCAGAAAGCTTATGTATAGAGGTAACTATGCTGTCAATTCACTGCGTGTGGAAGAGCTCTTAAAGGCAGAATCACCACCCCAACAGTGGTGAGGTGGTATTCTTGTTTTGCTGTTGTGAGACTAATCCATGAGATATACATTACCACATAATACATTTTCAAAGCAGCTCAGCCAAACAGGTTTCAATTTCTTCTTTATGCTCATAATCTAGCTTTTGCATAAGTTTGAGCCCAGCGTTTGGAAGGCAATTTTGATTCACCTGCTCAGTATCCTGGACAGTGCATAAAAGTAAGATAAACAAGCTTCATTGACAGTGAGCAGCCTTGTGATGCATTCAGAACTCCCAAGTGTTGACATTTGGCAAGCTTCTGGCAGGTTCCTGTCTTTGGGCGAGATATAATTTGAAGGTTTTCATGGAACACATCTGAGCTGAAGCAAATGGCAGCTTGAGACTATGAGGATATTTTACAGGTATGATAGTTTTCTCCTTGAAAATATATGAAAGCATGTCACCATTCACTGTCTTCCATGTCTATTATAGTGTTCTATGCCAGTTTTCCAAGGGCTGTTCCTAGAACCTCATGACATCTTCATTCAGCAACTGCTCTGTTCTCACACTCATTGACATGCCTTTGCAAGCCTCAGAGCCCACTGAGGATATGAAGTCCCTAGCAACATTTGCACTGGCACGAAGCCTGCACTGTGGATTGAGAAGTGACCCTGGGGAGGAACCAGCGAAGAGAGCCTTAATGCCTGAGGGACACCCCACACAGAAGTATAGCAAGAAACCTGACAGGATGACCATCTTGCACACAATGGTAAGACCGCATAACACAGAGACCTTGGATGTGAAATCCAAGGAGGACCTGCTGAAGACACAAAGTCCCTAGCAAGGTTTGCACTGGCACAAAGCCCACGCTGTGGATTGAGGAGTGACCCAGGGAAGGAAAGAGCGAAGAGAGCCTTGATGCCTGAGGGGTGCCTGCAGCAGAAGTAGAGTTGGAGGATCAGCGCAGAATCTAGGGAAGGAGGAAGATGGGGACAGCGAAAATGGTGCATGGCCAGTTTGCCTCATGCAGATCTGGGGATGATCGCATTATTTGCAGATTGTCCAGTGAGAAGCTACGAAGCAAGGGAAAGGAATAAGTTACTTAGGGCGATACTTACCACTAAAGGGCGAGAAGAGAAGAGATACAACCGCAGCAAATTCAAGCCATGGCAAGATTGCCAAGAAGACTGGACGGGAAACGCAATTGTGACCCTGAAAGGTCACAATATACCACCCATATTTCCTTCCTCAGAGTACAGCCATCCATGCATGTCACTTGATGCTGAAGATCACATTGGTCGCAGCCAAGCGGAGTTTGTATTATAGGTCGACACTGGCAGTTAGCTTTGCAATCTATGACAATTTTTGGAATATATGTAGTGTGACATCTCGGAGAAACTGTGGGCCAAGAAACAGAGCACATCTTTAGAATTTGTCACTTTATCATTGTTTCATCCCTTTTTCCTTTCCCAGCACACAATCCAGGACCCTGCATGCAGTGTTGGGGATTGACGATAACCAGACCTTTGGACCAGCCATTCAAGCATTATCTTGAGTCAGATGGAGTATTTGTTCCAGAAGGATCTGAGGACGTGTTGGTCTGTTGCTCGCACTCTATTAGCATAGCTGAAACCTTACCAGAGCACCCACTTTTGGACAGATGACTCTCTGCATTCACTCATACAGCCTAGGTAGGTCATCTGCTTGATACCAGGCTTCTCTGTCCATGCTGAGCAGTCTGTGTATGCTGACAATTTACGAGTTATTGAAGATACCACCAGCCAGGTGTTTTTTTTTTAATATTTCCTAAAGGAGCGTAAGCGCAGGGTGTTATAAACCTTCTTACAAGGCTCCTGCTATCCCTATCACATGTGCCGAGGATACACTTCTTTTGTTGGATCAAACCAACTTATGCCATCGTGATGGCATGAATGCCTAAGGGCTTCAGCGTTTCATTGTGGAGACCTTGCATTCTTTATCTGGGAAAACAGCTTGCTTGTTAGGTCTTTGAAATACCCTGATACTCCTTCCCGTTCTTTTTGCAGCATCTATGTCGCTTCGTTGGAGGATTTCGAAACTGTTACTGCTTTGAAAGCCCCTGTATATCATCTCACTGGCCACTCTGCATCCGACCTTCCTCATTCTCAGGGCGTACAGCTTACACACTTTCATTACCTCTGTGAATTTCATGCATGGGCCGATGTTTATGTTGTGGGGCACAACAGGGATGTAGTAAAAGGGAAACTCGTTTATAGTAAACATGTGATATAATTAACTTCAAACTTGATTTTCTTCTGATCTTGAATTTACACATTTTTGCACATTTTGCTTTTATTTT
The DNA here is from genome assembly GCA_038092915.1 of Boletus pseudopeckii. Lineage (NCBI taxonomy): Eukaryota > Fungi > Basidiomycota > Agaricomycetes > Boletales > Boletaceae > Boletus > Boletus pseudopeckii. The sequence goes on along the minus strand of JBBPRH010000492.1, from coordinate 12,605 downwards.
GCTTATTTTTTCCCTTTTTCCCTCTGATTTTTAATTGAACATCTTTGCTGTTTGGTTTTATTCTGGTACTTTTTGACAAATGGATTAGGGTCAGTCAGAGGCATGTTAGCCTAGGTTGAATTTTACTGATAATCTGGTGCACCTAATATTAGAATATGACATTATAGTACTAGTCTACAGTGGCATTATCATGGGATCCTGAAAAGATCAAGCTTACAACACTTGAAAGTTGGCCGAAGCTAATATTCAAGAGGTAGAAAAGCAATTCCAAAGATAGCTAATACAGATGAAAGTAATACTCTTTATATATTGTAGGTATCATGCATAGACCATGCTTTAGGGCAGGTGCAGAATGTTCTGGAATGATTACATAATGGTCTGAAATGATCTATGATGTTATGATGACATTGGATGGTGTCATGTCAAGACCAAGAATTGGGACTTGGTGGTTAGCTATTATATTAGCATTTGTGGGAGTATCTCTTAGCTACAGTAAGTACAGGTCCTTGCATAGGTATAAGAGTGAATGAAATAAAAAGAAATCATTTTATCACCCCCTTTTTAGCCATCAAAGTCCCTTTCGACGAGAATACTGGTGAGTTGTGGTTCGCTTGTTGGTGAAACAACTTTTCTTAACTTTGCCCCTATATATATATATAGCCACCTACCCTTAGCTAATGGACACTCCCACAAACAATTATATAATAGCTAACTACAAAACCTCAATCCTTGGCCTCAACTATGACATAACCTTACATCATCATACATCATAAAATATTCCAGACCTCTACATAAACATTCAAGCACATTCTGCACCATTCCTAAAACATGGTTTGTGCGTAACATCTGATAGTATATAAAGTAGTATGTTTTTGAAACAATATTTAAACACTTAGCCACAAAACAATCCACGAACAATACATAGCTAATGTATTTGCCTCAATTCAGAGTCTTGACGTTGACGTCACCGTGATATCATCATATGTCTACCTTACATAATCCTTCCCTCATATTCCTGCACATTCCGTACCGGCCCTAAAGCATGGTCCATGCACAATATTCACTAGTATATAAGTAGTTAGTTTCCGTGTAGATATGTTAAATTTGGTATTGCTTTTATCCACTTTGGTTATCAACTTCAGTTGACCCCTCAGCGGTGTGAGCTCAAACTTTTCAAATACCAAACTTATCCCTTGGTCGCTGGGCCCTTCGGCCCCTGACTAGCCTTTCCTCCATCACCAAGCCTCGCCATCGTCTTTAACGATGTGCTTGATTTTTCTTCTTTGACCATTGCTCCCTGTCTCGCAACAGTCGTAGTGACGCAGCCCTTTCCCAGGGTATAGATTGTTTGTCCGCAGCACGCATAAATCCCGATCTTACTGGGTTGCCACAGTCGGTCTCGCAAGCTACAACAAGCAGTAGTTGGTGGCATATTTGCCTGATTTTACTCGCCACTTTATATCTCCTTTACGCTACACTTCATCCCCTCTTCCATCTTAATAGCACATTGCCGTGGACACCCTATACCGGACCTCAGGTTTGAGGAACCTGCTAGTGCACATGATGTACTTGAGTAAAACACTCGGCAAACGTTTGTCTATATGGTCGTCCGCCATCATAAATACAGATAACATTGCTACCGGGCATAGTACACTAGCCCCCAACGTCAGCTGAGTGTCTAGCTGTCCATATGCTGGTCCTATGCTAGTGGACTCGGGTTTGCGTGATCACCTGTAACGTCACATAGATTTGTTAAGAGCGTTTACCTCGACTTCCCTCTGTGAATCACCTTCCTGTAGTACAGAAGTCATCCTCTGGCTCCTATACACGCCCCACGTACGTTCTTGTCAAGGGTTCTTTTACCACTCCCCCCATACTCCATGTAAATCCGTGCATGCTGCCATGTGCCGCTCGGTAGTCATCATTCATCCTAGCATCCCCCTCTCACACTCGCTGCCTCCCATCCCTGGAACCTCTTTCCTCGGACTAATTCCAACACGTCATCTCACACCCATCCACAACCTGTTGGTCTACGCGAGCTTATTCAGCTCATTCTTACCCACCATCTCCGACCAAATCACATACTCTCTCGCATACTCCACATCCGCCTCTACAACCTCAATCAACAACACCAACAATGAGTTTTACGTCGACGCCAACATCTGGTCCTTCTCGGGGTGCCTCATTGGGTTACACCCAGATGGCGGCCGCAATCGCAGACATAGAAGTTGAGTCCACGCATGTTATGACAGCTCCCGCCACTCCCACACCTCGCTCCCCAATCTCACCTCGACATGTGCCCCCTTTTAACCCAATGCCGTTCGGGATCCTTGTGCATCCAGACGCGAACAACCCTCTCAACTGCTGCCACCACGTTCCCCCTATGGATCCCGTTGGAGTGTGGCTCCAGGCCTTTGAAGCCTGGCAACAGATCTATCAGCGTGCCGGAGCAGCCACTGGTAACCCGCCACCTCCTCCCCCTAACCTACGACAAGCATCCATTCTCCTTCAACAACCCTCCCCTCGTCGACCACTACCCATTCCCCTGTCCTCACCATCAGGCTCACCGGCATCCCCTCGTCTTGATTTCCCGGACCGTCACCTCGTATCGGCAAATCCCTTGCCGCAAAACCCGACCACTATGACGGTAACAAAACAAAATTTGTAACCTGGTGGAGGACGATGAAGCTTTACCTTATAGGCTTTGAAAATCTGCTGTACAATTGGCAGAAAATACTTATCATCCTCTTGTACCTCTATGGTCCCAACGCAGCGGGATGGTTTGCCGACCTTATGGCGGAACTCAACACCGTACACAATATGACCTACTCGACTTTCAAGGAGAAGTTGAAGAAGGCCTTTCAACCTGCCAGCTCGGTTTGAGATGCACAGAAGAAACTGTTTGAACTCAAGCAAGGAAAAGACACGGTGAAAGACTACTTCATCCGCCTCAAACAGGTGGCCAAAGAAGCCAAATTTGCCATAGGAGCAAACGGACGAGTCTTGGTCAGCCAAATCTGACATGCAGTCCATTTGGACATTGTAGAGTACGTCAAAAGGAGGCATCTGGAGATGATAGATTCCACCAACATGGTCGAGTGGGAGCAAGCCCTCGTTCGGGCTGCAGAGGTGTTGAAAGAAATTGCCAAGAGAAAATGAATGGTATTTGCCACGGGTCCCACCTACACACCCCAAACTGTACCCTGTCCTCACCCCACCTGTAATGCGCCTGCAGGACCTCCTACTGCTGCAGCAGCTCCTGCAGCCAAACCGCATCCTAATGCTACCGGCACATTTGGAGGACAAGGCACTCCGATGGAGCTTGACAAGGCCCGCGCAGCAGGTATATGTAGAAAGGGTAGCAAGCCATGGCCTTGCGCCGATCACCCTCCACGACCTCGCCCCAGACAGGCGAGAAGCATCACAATCAATGGATAAGAGGTCCACCCAGAGATGTTCGCTCAGTTGCATGTGATGATGACAGACGTAGAAAAGGAGCAATCCACTGAAGAATATGCCGCTGATGTTGCCTCAGACTCATCTTTTCTAATTGTACAGTAGATACCAGTCGCTCTACTGTACCCCCATCTAAGTCATTGCTGTCGAATCAATTTGCACTTCTTAACAATGACAAGACCGAGTCTGATGAATCCACAGTAAACCTCCCGACATCTGAGGTTAAAATCACTATCATACCGCACCCTCGAAAAGAAAAGAAAGTGATGTCCATTTCGTCTGTAAAAAAAGACGACAGATCAAATGACCGTCACACTATCCCGCAAACAAATCCAAAGAAATCCAAATGAAAGGAAGAGATGTCCTCTCGCTCTTGGTTAAACATGCTTGACCCATGGTCGGTGCATTGAATGAAAGCTCAGGTGGAGAACACCGATGTTGAACGCAGCATCAAACACCTAAAGTCCTTTGTTCATGATATCAGAGTGATTGAAGTGTCTTGGGACCTCATTCAGGATCTTCGAAGAATGCTGACGGACAATGCCTATTGGGTGTTACCCGAACTACAACACACGCCCCAATTTCACAAAGCCTCGCCTTGTCTCACTAAAAGGAACTCCCTTGAAGTTCCAGTACAACTTACCTTGGCAAATGGAAACAAAGCTGAAGTGAGAGCCCTCATCAATTCAGGCTGTACTGGCTCATCCATCCATGAAAACTTCATGGCTGAAAAGGGGGTACCTACCCATTCCCTCCCCCGTGCACTTACGGTGTACAATGCTGATGGCACCACCAATGCTGGAGGCAAAATCGAAAAGTTTGTCATCATTGAACTCCAGGTTCAGAACCATAAGGAACAAATAGCCCTTGCCGTCACCAACCTGGGGCCCAACATGATCTTCCTCAGACATGACTGGCTGAAAGCACACAACCCAGCCATTGACTGGAGGTCCGGAAGAATCTCATTCTGATGTGACAATGACCATGGAATCATTTCTGTAAACGAAGAAGATGATGAACCCAGCAAAGACTTTGCTCCCTCTGAAGGCGACCACCTCTTCCGTATGGACACCAACAAATAGTTATGAAACATCGCAACAGAGGTAGCAATCAAAGACTAAGCTCAAAAGAAAAAGGGGACCTTTGAATAAGTCGCCCCCGAGTACGTCCACAAATTCAAGGACATATTCTCCAAGGAAAACTTTGATGCGTTACCCCCAAGACGCCTTTGGGATCATGCAATCGAATTACTACCCGGGAATCATGAGGTGGATTGTAAAGTATACCCCCTCAATCCTGGTAAACAAAAGGAGCTTGATGACTCCCTCAAAGAGAATCTCAAGTTGGGACGCATCCAACCCTCCAAATCTCCCTTTGCCTCCGCATTCTTCTTTATCAAAAAGAAATACAGCGACTCCGCCCTGTACAGGATTACCGCAAGCTCAATGCGGTCACCCGTCCAAAGTGATACCCCCTCCCCCTCATCAGCGAACTAGTAGATAAACTAAAAGCCGCCAAGTACTACACTATGTTCGACGTTCGGTGGAGATACAATAATGTGTGAATGGCAGAAGCAGACAAGTGGAAGGCAGCATTCCGCACCAACTGCGGACTCTTCAAACCATTGGTGATGTTCTTTGGATTGACAAACTCGCCGGCAACATTTCAAACGATGATAAACTCATTGTTTCGTGAGCTAGTCGACCAAGGCGTAGTGGTAGTCTACATAGATGATATCATGATATTCACCAAAACAATCAAAGAGCACTGAAAAGTAGTACGAGAGGTACTACAAATACTACGAGATGCACACCTTTACCTCCATCACGATAAGTGTGATTTCGGAGTCCAAGAAACTGAATTCCTTGGACTCGTTGTCACACAAGACAAGGTAAAGATGGATCACAAAAAGGTCACCGCCATTGCAGATTGGCCTGTCCTGACCTCAAAGAAAACACTCAGATGTTTCTTATGATTCCTCAACTTCTACCAACATTTCGTCAAAAGCTTCACCATGATTGTACGTCCTCTCAATGCGCTCACATTGGTAAAGAAAGACTTCGTCTGGACGGACGACTGCCAAAAGGCCTTTGAGCTCCTCAAGCTCACCATCTCGTCAGCCCCAGTGCTCACTATGCCGACCGATAACGACTCATATCGAGTCAAAACCAACAGTTCTGGCATTGGCATTGGTGCTGTCCTCTCCCAGAAGCACAACGGTGTTTAGCATTCCATCACCTTCATATCCTGGTCCCTGAACAACGCTGAAAGGAATTACCATGTGGCCAATCTGGAAATGCTCGCCATAATCTTTTCTCCCAAAGAATGGTGACAATACCTCCTCGACGCTGCACACCCTGTCGAGATCCTAACCAATCACAAGAATCTCGAATTCTTCTGCCGTCCTCAGGACCTCTCCTGCCGTCAAGCCCGATGGCAACAAATTCTTTAGGAATACTCCCTGACGATCACTCACCGTTCGGGCAAGACTAATCCCGCCGATCCTCTGTCCCGGAGGCCAGACTTTGAAAAGGGGGTGAAACACGATAACACGCAACAATCACTCCTTGCAGACGCCCTTTTTTCATCAAAATCTATTAACGCGATCACTTCCAACAACATCCTCTCAAGAATCACAAAGCTACAGTACAAACTTGAGAGGTTCGCAAAGGAAGGACTAGACAAAGAAGGATCTCTGTGGACACAAGAAAACGGCCTCGTAAAATGGAAGAAACTCATGTACATCCCCAACGATGCAAAACTACATGAAGACATCATCACCACCAACCATGACCATCCGATTGCTGGACATCCCAGCATCAAACAAACTCGCGACCTCACCATGAGCAAGTATTACTGGCCCACTCTTCACAAAGACATTGAAGCATACATGAAAGGCTACGATGTTTGCCAGAAAGTCAAAGCCAAAACTACTTCCATTCACACCCCCCTCCATCCAAATGAAATCCCCTCCTCACCATGGGAAATCATATCAGTCGACCTAATCGGTCCCCTGCCCCAATCTGATGGCAGGAATGCCATCCTTGTCATCGTCGACCGTTTCTCCAAGATGATTCACCTCGCACCTGTTATGGATACCATCACATCGCAAGGCGTCACAACAATATTCTGTGATCAAGTATTCAAGCTACACGAAGTACCACGAAAGGTGATCTCAGATAGAGGAATGCAATTTGTATCAATGTTTATGCCTGATCTATACTTCCTCCTCGGTATCGAAGCCAACCCATCCACCACCTACCATCCCCAAACCGATGAACAAACAGAGAGGGTAAACCGAGAGGTAGAAAAATACCTACACATCTACGTTAACCACAGGCAGACCAACTGGGCTGAATGGCTCCCCCTAGCTGAGTTCGCCCATAACTCGCAGACCACTAGTGCCACCGGTGTCTCTCCATTCCTGCTAAATTATGGACAGCAACCGCTGATCCCTAACAAACGAACAGAGGTTCAAAATGAATCAGCTATCACCTTTGCTGACCAAATAAAAAAACACCACGAGAGCGCCAAGAATGCATTAGAGAAAGCGGCCCAGGTGATGAAGCATAGTCATGATAAACACGCCTCACCCACCACAAACTTCAATGTCAGCCAAAAGGTTCTCCCTGAAGGAACAAACATTCGCACTGACTGACTGACAAAGAAGTTCATTGACAAACGTCATTGTCCTTTCAAGGTCAAACAAAAAGTGGGAGAAGCGTCTTATGAATTCAAACTCCCTAAGACATGGCGCGGAATCCATGCTGTCTTCCATGAATCTCTGCTCACCCCTTACCAAACTGGAACGGCATCCTCTCAAGTAAAACCAAAACTGCCACCATTGGTTATCATCCAACAAGATGAGGAGCATGAAGTTCAAGAAGTGGTAGACTCAGGGAAACAACGAGGAAAAACAGAGTACCTTGTTCACTGGAAAGGATACCCTTGTGAAGAACAAACTTGGGAATCAAAGGCAAACGTAAAAAGTGCCTCAAAGCTTGTCGACAAGTTTCACACCGCCCACACAACGGCCGTATGAGCCGTTGTCGAATCATGCGATTGTCCGACATGTACCTCTCAAACCACCCTCTTTGCCAACTCATCCTTCTGTTCATATGCTGCCTCCCTAAATAAACTCCCCGATCATCTTTTCGAGATTCCCCCGCCTCGTGGCGACCCTATTATCCCTGGAATTATCGTCAAAAGGGACTTCGACGGTTAAAAGGGGGGTAATGAAACAATATTTCTCTATTTTCTTCAATCCATATGATATTTAAACACTTAGCCACAGAACGATCCATGAACAATACATAGCTAATGTATTCACCTCGATTCAGAGTCTCAACGTTGATGTCACCGTGATATCATCATACGTCATAGATATTCTGGTCTCCTTATGTAATCCTTCCCTCATATTCCTGCACATTCCATACCAGCCCTAAAGCATGGTCTGTGCACGATATTCACTAGTATATAAGTAGTTAGTTTCTGTGTAGATATGTTAAATTTGGTATTGCTTTTATCCACTTTGGTTATCAACTTCAGTTGACCCTCAGCGGTGTGAGCTCAATCTTTTCAGTTCCTCTATACTTCACCATCTTTGGTATTGTCCTTTATTACTCTTGAATATCAACTTTGGTTGACTCTTGAGCACTTGGACTTGATCTTTTCAAATATCAAAGATACCCCTTGGTCACTGGGCCCTTTGCCCCCCCGATCCTTCCTCCACTGCTTAGCCTCACTGTCATTTTTAATGATGTGCTTGCCCTTTCCCCTATCCATTGTTCCCTTGTCTGAACAGTCATGGTCACATGGCCCCTTTCTGGGATAAAGCTGTTTAGTTGCTGTATATGTAATCCTGCATTTTCGTAAACCACAACAATGAGTAACTGGTGGGGCATTCGTCTTGTTTTGCTTGCTGCCCTACACATACTATACATTCCTCTATTCGTCCTCATGACCCATCATTGCAGACAACCCATAGCCGGACCTCAGGCTTAAGAGAAATCCATTGGTGCTCGTGATGCACTTGAGTAAACCCTCGCCAAATCGTTGTCATAAGGTCATCCACCATCATAAATAAGAATAATTAATGTTACTACCAGGTATATAGCACTAGCCTCCATCATCCGCTGAGTATCTAGCAGTTTGTGTGGTCCTCATATGATAATAGTTGGGGCAGGTTTGTGTGATTACCTGTAATGTCACGTATAGCACGATAGATAGGTTTATCTCAACTTCCCTTTGTGCATACCCTCCCTGTAGTATGGGAGTTATACTTCAGGTCCCCTTCACAACATCACCTGTTCTCATCAAAGGTTTTTTTACCCCTTCCTCATCTTCCGCATAAATCTGTGCGTCCAGCCATTCGCCCCTCAGTAGCCACCATACAATCTAGCCTTCCTCTTCCCCATTTGCTGCCCAACTCTCTGGGCACTTCTTTCCTTGGCCTCAATCCACCACGGCACATCAACGCAGTCCACAATCTCTTACTTCACCTGAACTGCTTTGGCTCATTCTTGCCAATCCTATCCGACCGAATCACCTACTTGCTCGTGTACTCACCACCCTCCTTTATGCACTCCACCAACAATGAGCTTCCGTTTTCTGACAACAACACCCAGTCCCTCTTGGGGCACCACATCAGGATATGCCCAGAAGACGTCAGTGCTTGCCAACATAGAAACTGAGCCAACCACGGCACCATCAACCCCCAACCCACGCTCGCCAATCACAGGTCAAGTCAGCCCCTCTCCCTTTGGAATACTCGGAGAACAAATTCCCCCCAGCTTCAACCCGATATTCCAAACCCGTCCTGTTACCCCCATCAACCCTATCACAACTTGGCTAGAAGCCTTTGAAGCGTGGCAGAGGATCTATGACACTGCGGGAGCCACCACAGACCTCCTACCCCTCCTCCTAACCTCATACAAAGGATGATCCCTATTCAGCAGCCCTCCCTATGTCGTCCTATTCCACAACCAGCATCATCACCCTCTGGCTCACCTGGAAGCTCCCAAGCATTTGCTTGAGGATTTCCTGGACCATCACCCCACTTGGGCAAATCGCTTGTGTCCAAGCCAAAGCACTACAATGGGAACAAGGAAAGGTTTGTCCCATGGTGGGGTACTATGAAGCTCTATCACCAGGGCTTCGAAAGCACCCCATATGACTATCAAAAAATCCTTACTGTGTTATCGTACCTCTGAGGAGCAAACATCATTGGACAGTTCACTGATCTCATGACGGAGCTCAACACGGTAAACACAATGATATACACCAACTTTGAGGAAAGGTTGAAGAAACAATTCCAACCAGCTAGCCTGGTTCACAATACCCAGTAGAAGCTCTTCGAGCTGAAACAGGACAAGGACACCATCAATAATTACTTCATTCAACTCCATCAACTCACTAAAGAGGCCAAATTTGCCTTGGAAGCAAACAGGCGAGTCCTCGTAAGTCAGATCCATTGTATGGTGCACTCAAATGTCCTAGAGTACATGGAGAGAAGTCAACCGGAGATGATCGACTCACATACAACAATGGAAGACAGCACTTGTAAGAGCAGTGGAGGTGTTTCAGGAGATAGCAGAAAGGAAGAAGATGGTATATGCGACCGGTCCTACCTATGCTCTCCAATTCTCACCTTGTCCCTGCTCCACGTACAACGCACCCTCTGGACCCCCACCTGCTGCAGCCACTCCTGCAGCTTGCTCTCACCCAAATGCTGCCAGAACAAGGTGCCTCTATGGAGCTCAACACAGCTCGTGCAGCAGGACTCTGCTGTGTGTGCAAAAAGCCTTGGCCCTGTACCAACCATCCCTCTTGTGCTTGCCCTAGACAGGTAAGACATATCACAATCAATGAGCAGGAGATCCACCTGGAAATTTTCACAAACTTACATGCCATGATGATGGATGCTGAATAGTCACCACGGAAACCGAAATTTGTTTGTCAAGGACTGAATTTGAATTATAAACACAGGAATAAACACAACATGATCAAAGTTGCCATCATACTTGATAATCAACTTATCAAGATTTATATCACCATCCTGGTTTGGGAAACCAACAAGTGTTCCAAGCATTGAGAATAGTCACCTCAACTTCGGGCTAATTTGCAAAGAATGCACATGTGCTACTGATGCTAGACTCTCGATGAGAATTTGGGTCATATTTCCAATTTGCCCCAATTTTGTCTGCCATTTGCGTATTGATTCCACATTTAATTCCAACACTGTTTCAGAGAAATATTCCACATGATGCTGATGGACTCATGATGTCGACATACATTGCCAAACCGGCGACAAAATGTTGTTGATGGGCCAGTTCTTAATAATATACTATCTATCTGGCAGCTTTACGAGCATTTTTTGTGAAATCTGAACAACTCATGACTATATTTATAATGTGAACTGACTCTCAAAAATACAATTTATTGAGCACGACACCAGGAAGTTCCTTTCTGTTGTGCAAGCTTGTCATGGGGGTGTTGATGACCAATAGTAAAAAATATAATATAGATTGGGATCAGATAGTCTTTGTGTCAGGCCTTTCCAGCAGTCGGGGATTTGATACTAGTATGGCTCAGATCATCCGAGGCACACCACTTTGCATTATGTACTAATATCAGTACAAATTATAAGCTACCTGAGTTGTACAAAGGTAATCACATTGGGGCACCACTATTACAGCATGCACAGTGCATGGTGTTGCATGATGAGTACATTGAGGTTGAGATATGTAGAATGAGAGGAGGTACTGGTCATCACCCTAGACCATCAAAGCTATGACAGAAAGGTTTTCGATGTCATGAGGTTGCTGGGTAGATGCATGTCATCAATCGAAAACCTTCCTGGATTGTGTGAGACAATACAAGTACTAGGATCCTTGTGCCCACCTGTTCCACCAGAGAAGGAGTTGTTCAATCTCTTGGGCTTTAGCTTGTGACCTCAGGAACTTGAACCAATTGACTATGTTGTAGTAGAAAGTCTCGTAATTGAAGTTATCGTCCTTGAGGTGCCATGAAGTGCTGCTGGACAACGCAAAATGAAGCTAAGGCTTGATTAGTAATAGTAATTAACCGAATCATAACTGGACTTCTCACCTGGACTGCAATGTATGCAATCACTCGGGGCTCTACGATCTCATCTTCAGGAGGCCTGCAACATTGCAGCAGGCTTTGTTGGCTTGAGGCTGTCCATTAGCATTCTTCACATTGAGCTCCTTGTGAGCAGAACTCGGCAACATGAAGATGCAACCAAAGGCCTATAAAATAAGTAGCTTGTATAGTTCTTGTTAAATGTAGTCCATGTACTCTTAAGAGTAATTCTCCCTTGAATAGGCCAACTGAAGGGTGCTGAGGGTTGTACTGCCCTTTTGGATAGAGAAACGCTGGCCACATGTGTGCCGTGATTGAGAAGCGCAGATGATACTCATGAATGGTGTCACGAATGCTTGATAAGAAATGAGATGAGGAAATCCAAAAGAGTCATAGTGAAAATAGCACATACATAGGATCAAGCCAGTCGTAATCAACCGGGCAAAGAAATCGGCCTGTAAGATCATGAGCGAATCCTTGCCCTTCCTTGTTGTCAAGGATAAGGAGTGGAATAGGGTGGGGCTGTTGTTCATTCAACCAAGTGGCGACTGCATACTTCAACGCATTTGTGACATCCCCACTGGCACCATCTGCATCCTTCTTCAGCTATGATGAATGAGAGAAAAATCAAGACCAAGAACATGAATGCAGCTTACCTCTTGGAAGGCTAGGGTTAACTCATACCCACTGGCGTTGGCGCTGTTTCATGCAAGTCTTTTGATCAATGGGCACCATAGGATAAGCTTCTTATAAAACCAGAAGGTGTGATCCTCTCTTTTATATATAATGTTGTATAGTTAGAAAAATAGTATTGGAAGTTAACTATGCACTTACTCCATGGATGAGACCACAGTTTGATCATAATCTCGTTGTCTACCAGCATGACACACCTATCATACTTGGCAATCCAGTCGGTGATGGGATCAGTCAAACTCACAAGCTGACGGATAACTCGCCCCTCATGCACGTAAGAGTGGGTTCTATGGGCAGCTAGTACTCAGTGGCAAGATCGGCTTGGAGATACTGATCAATGATATACGGAGTCT
>JBBPRH010000491.1:0-16493 GCA_038092915.1 Boletus pseudopeckii | reverse complement strand
CATGGCCACTCCTTAATGGTGCATGAGCCTGGGATATACAGTGGGGTGATACTCACTGCGTGTGGAGTGGCCATGTTGGGACGCACATGGGTGTTGTCTGTGTTTTGGAGTTGTGCTTTGGACAGCAGGCCCAGGGAGGTTGCAGCGCATTGCCAGGTTGTATGTGGGAGTTGAAAAAAAAAAAAAACCCCTGGGTGATATAAGAGGCAATTGCATTCCTTGTTAAGACAGGGTGCGTGCATGCAAGGATGAGAGTGAATGAACAAGTGGGGAGGGAGGGGGGGTAGGCATACACGGGAGCTTGCCTGCTTGAATGTGTAGGGGTGTTCATGCATTGAATGTGCTCGCACAGGTGGGGGTGAGCGGGCGGGCGAGGGAGGGTTCACCTTGGCACTGGTGTGCTAGCCTGAGTGCATGCATGATTGCAGGAGGTCAAGACAAGCTAGCCTGTACATGTGTGTGCTAGGAATGGGAGAGGGGACGTGCACTGTAGCTCATGGTGTATGTATGGCAAGGGTGGCAAATGAGTGATTTGGGGCTCGTACAAAGGTGATTGGGTTGTAAATTGAGTGCTGTGGCTTGTGGGTCAGCAACTGTGGTGGTGCACTGGTTCATGTCACATCCGTGGACTCACATGGGTAGGTGTGTGGTGCACTTTGCACACACACAGTGCATTTGCAGATGGAGGGCAGGCACTGGAAGGCTACAGAGATGGTAAGTGACCTGCGGATGCACGGGAGGCGCGATACAATGTGTGTGGGTGTTGACAAGGAAGTGGGATCATGTCATGGTTAGATGTGGCACTAGCAGACTGTGGGTCAGATGGGTGAGTTGGGGTGTGCGTGTATGCACACTCACACACATGAGAGGTAAACGGATAAATGGACTGGCAGATACTGGTTGTTGTGCATGCGAGCAAGTGTGGAGGCGGATCGGAATGCTAGGGGAGAGGATTGATCAGCTATGACAGTAGTATGCAATTTGGTGATGAGCTGCACGACATTATCATGCGGTGTCATCTGAGTCACCGTTGGAGATGAACGTGCAGAGCTGGGTACATAACACTGGGAATACAATTCGGAATGCTGCCAGTGGGGATTTGATCAGTGCAGTGGTATGCAAATGCCACTCACCACATCCTAGGCCCTGGTGGTGAGCGGCACGATTCAAGCCTTGTTGTTGTTGGAGCAAAGCATGCTAACTTTTGTACAAGTTGGTATTGTGTCACGTGACACAACCAAAATTCAGAGTCCCCACATAGTACTATTAGGAAATGTACTAGTACTAGTAGTAACACTATATTTCATTAGGATTCACTATAACAATCAACTAGTCAGTTTCAGTATGCAATTAAGAGAACAGTTTTGGGATTGTAGTAAGTACTGTCCAAATCCAAGTTGATTGAGGGATTTGGCAGTGTGTTCTCAAGCACTAGTAGTACTACTAGTGTGTAGATTTTGAACAGTGACTTGTATGGAGTTTCTGAAATTTCAGAGCTTCACTATTCAAGTTATATCAGAGGAAGTCCTTTCTGGTGAATTTGGTTCAATTTCAACCACTGCAAGTGGTAGTTATACATAGTCAAATTTAAAAGAGCAGAAAACAACATATATATTTTTGGAGCAATATGACTTTTTAATAGGGCATCAAACATAGTAGAATAAATTTTGGGATTGTTATAGTGAGCTTTGTTAGAATCCAAGTTAATGAGATATTTGGCAGTGTCTTCTTGAATACTACTGGTATGCAGATATGAAGTTTCTGTCAGTGAACTTCCAGTGCTTTACCATTCAAGTTATACTAGAAGAAGTTCTTTCCAGTAAATTTGGCCTAAATATATATAAGATTTTAAATAGTGATGTGAGTCCAAGTCCTTGTGTCAAGTTTCTAATCAACTACATCTATTACATTTGCATATTTCAAGTTGTTGTCATCTATATCCCCATTTGTCTTAGACACCACTTTTCAATGGATGATTGATCATAGAGGGTTTTTTTTGTAGGATGAAATTGACCTCTAAGGTCTTCCATCCTCAGATTGCCTTCAGCTATTTCCTAATGTATTTCCAAATGTTTCTGCATTTATTCTTTTGCTACTCTTCCCTTGACTTTATAAATTTAAATATCCAATGTATAGATATATATTTGTTATATCATAATAGATTGCTTATACCACTTATTTTGAGATGTTGGAGTCCATCAGGGAGATATTTACTTCAAATCCATTATCTATCCCCCTTTGACTAGTATGCCTGTCTGAACACTCTCAATCTGCCTTTTTTTAATGCCTTTTTTTAATTTTCTAGCTTTTGCCTTCTTTTGAACTTAGAATTACTAGTAGTATTAGTATTAGTATTAATAGGACAGGAATTAAAATCAGCATTGGAACTACTAGTAGAATTAGGATTAGAGTCCTGGTGTGTTCTAAAAGTCTATATATCTATTTACAACACCATCACCAGTCAGATTGTCAATCAGAATTAGCATAGGGATTGAAATCAGCATGTCATCTGCAGACTCATCTTCATTGTGGGATGACAAATGAGGGGCCACTGCACATTGAGAGGGTGCAGTCACGGAAAGTAACTCATATGCTGGATTGGATTCAGTCATCCAATTGTTCCACCCACTAAGCACAAATTAGATTCAGCACCGAAATGAATGCCTGTCATATGTACTGAAGTGTAGTCTACTATTCCCTAATCTAAATGGACTTGAAAATTTGAAGAGTTGAACATGTCATGTGATTTTTGTTGGATGGCCTTTAAGCTTTAAGTTTGGTCAACCGCTTGCTTGGATGATACAATATGCATGCACTCTCCCACCCTAACTTGAGTGACAACATGTTGTAGCGCCATTCACCATGGTCATGGTGAGTGGCCAACACACTGGTATGTTGTGCTCTTGATATACTTGCCATGTACTAATATTCACTGCTCACCCACAGTCCGCTTGAACGACACAGACAGCACATAGTACGTTGTGCTCTTGATATACTCACTGTGTGCTAATATTCACTGTCCATCCACAGCCCGCTTGAACGACATGGATGGCGTGTTGTGCACTGCACTCTTTGAAGAAGACATGGTCACATTCTCACATTTGTATCAGTGCTGAATTTTGTATGTGAGCTACTCAGCATGCTGTACAACGGATTTATGGGCTTTCATGGACAGTAGCCATTCAGCGATGGGGTTCAAGTAGGGCTGGCTCAGATCTGATAACACACAGCCACAGATTTATTGAGTCATGCTTTGACGTCCCTTTAAACACCAACCTCGCCCAGACCCCTCTGCAGATTCACTCGCCATTTCTGGCAGCCCCTTCAACCACTCCAGCCGCAGCCATCTCCCATTCAGACACAAACTCCCCAGCATCCTGGTGTGATGCCCTGCTCGTCACTTCCACCATCCTTGAATCATTTGAGCTGGTCAAAAACCCTCGTCTATGAGCCCAAAACCACAGAAATAGTCACACCAGTTTCCGTTGTCATCATCGCATGTGATGAGACGGAAACTGGCTCCTCCACCTTTGGCTAAAAGCTCAATCTCAAAGAACTCCATCTAGCTTTGGAGGACCTCATTGCCGAGTTTTTCGGGCTCGATAAGAACTCTTGTACATCCTCTGATCTGTTTGAAATCCCATGCAATGGCTTATTGCTCGAACGACACAGACAGCACATGATATATTGTGGTCTTGATATATTTGCAGTGTGCTAACTCTCATTGTCCACGTACAGCCCTGTCAAACAACACGGATGGCGCATGGTGTGCTGCGCTGTTTGGTACACCCCTCTTTGTTATCACTGCAGCCTGCTAAAATGACACAGACAGCGCACAGTATGTTGTGCTCTTGATATGGTACTCACCATGTACTAACATTCACTATCCACCTACAGCTTGCCTGAATGACATATGCACGGTACGTTGTGCTCCTGATATGCTCACGGTGTACTAATATTCATTGTCATCTGTAGCCCGCTTAAACAAGACGGTCAGTGCACGGTACATTGTACTCTTGATATACTCGCAGTGTACTAATATTCATTGTCATCTATAGCCTGCTTGAATGAGATGGTCAGCACATGGTACATTGTGCTCTTGACATACTCACCATGTACTAATATTCACTACCCACCCACCGCCTGCTTGAACGACACAGACAGTGCATAGCACATTGTGCTCTTGATATACTCATTGTGTGCTAATATTCACTGTCTGTCTGCAGCCCACTCGAATGACATGGATGGTGTGTGGTGTACTGTGTTCTTGATATATTTCCTATTGGATGGGAAGACTGTTGCAATCACTGAGTTACCCAATAAGAATTGAGAATCTTCACTGTACTGAATAACTGGGTTATTGGTTGACTGAACCACTGAAAGATTGGGTTGCTGGATTAGATTGAATTACTGACTGGACTACTGTGCTACTGAAGTAATGGTCCACTGAACTACTGAACCCCTGGCTCCCTGAATGACTGAGTGATTGAGTGATTGGAACCACTGAACTACTGAATAACTGGGTTACTGAATAACTGGATCACTGGAGGACTGGTCCACTGAACCACTGAGTGACTGGACCACTAGAGGACTGGACCACTGGATTACTATATCACTGGATCACTGGTCCACTGAACTACTGAAACACTGAGTGATTGGACCACTGAACTACTGAATGACTAGGTTACTGAATGACTGGATCACTGGAGGACTGGTCCACTGAACTACACTGAAATACTAAGTGACTGGACCACTAGAGGACTGGACCACTGGATTACTGTATCGCTGTATCACTGGTCCACTGAACTACTGAAACACTGAATGACTGGACCACTGGGTTACTGGATCACTGGGTCACTGGAGGACTGGACCACTGAACTACTGAAACACTGAACCCCTAGCTCCCTGAATGACTGAGTGACTGAGTGACTGGACCACTGAACTACTAAATGACTGGGTTACTGAATAACTGGACTACTGAATAACAGGACCACTGGGTTACTGGATCACTGGATCACTGAAGGACTGGTCCACTGAACTACTGAACTACTGAACTACTGAACTACTGAACCCCTGGCTCCCTGAATGACTGAGTGACTGGGTTACTGGGTTACTGAATGACTGGCCTACTGAATGACTGGACCACTGGATTACTGGATTACTGGATCACTGGAGGACTGGACCACTGGACCACTGGCTCCCTGAATGACTGAGTGACTGGACCACTGAACTACTGAATATCTGGGTTACTGAGTGACTGGACCACTAGGTTACTGTATCACTGGATTTACTGTATTACTGAGTGATTGGATCACTGAACTACTGGACCACTGAACCACTGACTCCCTGAATGACTGAGTGGCTGAGTGACTGGACCACTGGGTTACTGGATCACTGGATTTACTGGATCACTGAGTTATTGGATCACTGAGTTACTGAACTACTGAAATACTGAATGACTGGACCACTGGACCACTGGACTACTGGACTACTGAAATACTGGATTACTGGATTTACTGGATTACTGAGTTACTAAACCACTGAACCACTGGATCACTGGATTTACTGGATCACTGAATGATTGAATCACTGAACTACTGGACTACTGGGTTGCTGTATCACTGAATTACTGAATGACTGGACCACTGGATGACTGGATGACTGGACCACTGAGCTACTGGACCACTGAGTTACTGCATTACTGGATTTACTGGATTTACTACATAACTGAGTTACTGCATTACTGGCTTTCTGATATTACTAGCTTACTGGAATACTGAGCTACTGGTCTGCCAATACTACTGGTTAGCTGGGCTTCTGGACTACTGGACTTCTGGCACTTATGATTAACTGGCATACTGAGCCACTGGATTTCTGATACTACTGGAACTACTGGTTGACTGGTTGACTGAGCTACTGTACTTCTGAAACAACTAATTAACTGGAATACTGAGCTACTGAATAGTACTGACAGTCTGTGACTGACTGTTTAACTGAATGTCTGCATTGCTGAAATAACTGGTCTACTAATCTGCTGGGGTTCTGGCCTTCTGGATTACTGATTTTACTGGCTCCAGTCAATCCAGTCCAGTCCAGTCAATTCAGACTTTTTGCAGTTTTCCTGATGGTGTCTCTGCACAGGAGTAAGCAAAGTATAACTATAAATCCAAGAAGGATGATAGTTATGGTGGTGGTGATAGAGATGGCTTCCAGAGCAAGAGCAAAGCTCAAAGTGAAGTGGAACCAATATGATGGTAGATATACACAGTAGATTGTGTAGATCAAGGTTGGAGTGACATGAAGGGCAAGAAGCCCATATATAGTATATAGGGTGCTAACTGCATTATGGCCAGTTAGAGAAGGTTACCATAAATAGGATAATGAGATCCTATCATAGATCCCATCTTGGGAGAAACAGGAGAAAAGGAAATGAATACAGACATATGGAAAGGTGTAGATTTGAAATATGAGGCTGTGTAAGAGAACACAGCAAAGGAGGCAATGTCTATGTGAAATACATAGGAACAGCCATAAGTAGAATGAAAAGAAATAGTTCAATGGAAAGGTCTGAGGCACTGCTGTGCACAGCCATGATGGCAGTGTGTGGACACAGCCTAAAAGGCTGTATCCAGAGATCTCCCTTGGAAGAACTCCTCCTAATTTCTGTCAGCAGAGTTGAATATCAGTAAGTCCCAGAGACTGGGTGAAGGTGGTGTGGTAGAAAGGAAAAAAAGGTAGTCCCCTTCCAAAACTGTAACATTACCCTCCGTGTAGCCCTGAAGTTCCATCTCAGGAACTCCTATCTTCCTCATTGATCTTGTAATTGGAGAGGTTCCAATCGCCATTGAAGAACCAGTCTCAACCTGCGGTGCATGCTTGGGCTGCATGGCTGCATTCTCCACACCTGAGGCAGTTTCATCTGGGGCAACGAAATTGTGGATGTCTGGGGGCAACCATATGACAAAAGAGGAAACTGTACTGGGGGCATTTGGTGCAAATATGCCCATGTTGGTTGCAGTGGAAGCAGGTGTAGTGGGACCGAGGCACAGAATGGGTTCCATTGGAGGGATTGTCCATGGGATTGGTATCACCATCCACTGCATTGGTACAGTTGGTACAAGCAGGAGTGCTCCTGGATTTGGGGAGAGGAATGGAGGAAGGAGGAGGGCTCCTCATTGTAGATGTTTCCAATGAAGGAGAAGGAGGGGATTGGACTGGAGGATAGAAGGGGAGGCTGGCTGAAAATACCATGGCACCTCTCTGGTGGATGTGTCTGGGCTGGCTCAAAACAGGTCTAGGGGAGGAAGTGGGTATGGTGGGGGAGGTTTGAGTGGACTAGGTGGAAGAGGTGGTGGGGGTGGCAGCAGCAGCACAGCAGGTGGCCACAGTGTTTCAGCAGAACAAGTTGTTACTGGAGTGGATGACTGATCCAACTCCTCATAAAGGGAGTGGATTAGGTTTGTTAAAACCTCTATTTCTGCTGAGATCCTGATTGGCATTCTGGTTAGTGATGATGGAGGCAACTCTGCAAGCATGGAAGTGGCCACTATAGGTTCCATTGGGGGTGAAGAAAAGTGTATGCTCTTCTTCTGAGAGTGCTGAAATGACTGGATTGAGGTGAATGTCGATGGTTGTGAGAGGAAGTAGAGTGAGACAGAAGTCAAAGCCCTTGATGTAGAAGAGGTTGAAAAGAAGTTCTCAAGCCTCAATGATGACTTTTTTGAGTGCTGAAACTGTGGTGGTTTGCTGGATGTCTCAGAAGAATAGAATAGGATCTGCCTAGCACCAGGTGGCCCAGGTGAGAAGGGATCGAAGGGTGGAATATACCCCAAATAGGCAAGTGAGCTGGATGAGGATATTTCTGGAGAAAAAGAATGGGAGGCACTCAAGTGCCTATACAGCATTGGCATTTTCAAAGATGGACACATAGAAGAGGCATCAAGCAAATGGGGGAAGTCAGCTGAGGCGGATGGAGAGGGGCATGAAGGCCATCTAATATTGGTAGTGATAGGGGCAGTATCCTATTGGGCAGAAGTACCAGTGTTCTGAGGTGTGTTTGGGGATGTTGAGGTCAGGATAATGGACTTGAAGGCAAGCTTGGATGAGGGCTTGGTTGACACGGAAGATGGTGAGCAGGAGTGATGTGATATCTTGAGGCATAGAAACTCCATTCAGAGTTTATGCAGTCTTTTATACTTCTTGACAGTGTCCTGGCATTCCCCATGTTGGACTCTAATTCTCAAGTCCATTCGGCAGCAGTGTATCCTTTCCAGTGTACCAAGTACTGCCTTCAACCTGAGGTTCCCCAATGGTTGATAATCTTGTCAATTTCATATTCCTCTTCTGTTCTGATAAGTTCTAGTGGTGGTTGGGTGAAGTTGGGACCATATTCCAGTGTTTTCTGGTATAGGGAAAGTAGTGATGCATGGAACACATTGTGGATCTTCCACTGTGGCAGTAGCTTTAATTGGAAGGTGACAGAGGAGACAACTTGTGTAATCTTAAAAGGGCCTGTCTGTTTCTGGGACAGCTTTCCAGATGGAACCTGTAATTTCAAATTCTTGGCCTCCAGCCACACCTTGTCTCCTAGCTTTCATGGTTTGAAGCAAGAAAAAGATCTCTCCTTCATTCATAGTTGGGCTAGTTGGTGTGCCACTTCAGCCTCTTTTCTTGCATTTCCAAGGGCAGAGAGTTGATGTTCCAAAGCCAGCAAGAATGTTTTTCTGAGTGGGGGATAAGACCATGTGAAACAATCACCTTATGTATTTACTACTCTCTCTCTACACTTTGCAACACCTATAGATGAACCCCTTGTCCACACTCCACCAAACTCCCCCCTTACATACAAACTATGAATCTCCACCACTAGTTACTCTATGATACCGCAATCATATCATATACCATACCCACATCTGCATCTTCTAGTCCACACGACTATACACATTGTATCCGATACCATACGATACAAGGTAGCATTATGCTACAAATTCCCAACTTAGCTATTTACATAGCTAACATTATAGCTTAGCTACTCTCTTAGCTAACGCCACAGTCTCACGATCATATGACAGTCTGTCATGGAACTCTAAACTAGTGCAAGTCCACATGCCTTTAAACTACACCCCACCTGACATAATATCCACGTCATACCCCATAGTCTGAGCACACTGCCATCATGACACTCCACTACACCATCCACCTGATGTTCCAACTTAGCCCCTGTCTCACGACACCAGCATCTCAAATAGCAAAGGCTTATGTCCCCTCTCCTGACGACACACCATGCCCAAGATCCCTAGCCACTAAGTCTTTCAAATACAAAGACTCATCCAATACAAGGCTTATGCAACACCAAAGGCTCACGCCCTAGTCATGTCCATATCACACACCTTGCCCTTCAGCTCCTGCACAACGATGAAGCCATGCCTACAGATATAGATCTTCAAATATCAAGGCTTGCCTCTCATCACCCTGACAGAGTTTCTGATACAAAACTCATATCAACTCCAATTTTTGACAGATCACCAGCATATCTCAGATGCCCACACATCTAGATCCCTGCCACAACTCTATTTAAGGTTTAATACCTATGCTGCGCACTCTTGTGCACCTTTTCATTTCCTCTATGTGATATTAACACTTTCATATACCAAGCTGCACCTTATGTGCTCTGGACTCACATTTCAATAACAATGTGCATCACACACATTTCATTCCATTGTATAGTACCTCCCCTTTTGGACATACCCTCTCCATCATTCCTATGATGTCATATCCAGTGCTCTAATATGTCATAGCATAGCATGGTCCATGCACCAAGACCAGTAGTACATAAATAGCCATAGTAGCATTTGTATTATTTAGTTTTGATATTATTTTTCGCTCTTTCGCATATTGGCCTGCAGTCTGGTTCATTCTTGAACTTGTGCAACCAATGCTTAAGATATCAGGTTAGATGTTCTTCTTCCAACATTAACTCTAAGCAAGACTCTTTCACCATGGTTTATATTCCATGATAAGTGCAAATGGAGATTTTCCAGTGACTGAGTGTACCACAGAGTTGTGAGTGAATTCTGCCATGGGAAGTACATCTAGCCATTTGTGGGGTTGACCATCACAGAATATCCTCAAGTAGGTTTCCAGTTCTTGGTTGTACTGTTTAGTTTCTCTGTCTATTTGTAGGTAATATGCTGTTGAGAGTGTGACATTGTAGTTCAACAACCTTGCCAACTCTTGAGCAAAGGCTGAGGCAAATTGTGGACCTTAATCTGACATGACCTTGTCATGTAGCCCATATTATAGGAACACTTTTTTGAAGAAAAAATGGGCTATACCAGCTGCATTCACCGTTTTTGAGCAAGGAACAAGAATTACCCCCTTACTAAGGCCATGGTTGACCACAACCATAACCAAATCAAACTTCCCAATCATAGGAAGGTCTATGATCAAATCCACAGATAGATTTTGGAAGGGTCAGCTTCCTTCGAAGGTGAGTGGCATGACCTGTGGGATAGTGGGATGGGTTTGGACTTTGTTGACCTGGCATACGGCATAGCCAGCCACA
The DNA here is from genome assembly GCA_038092915.1 of Boletus pseudopeckii. Classification (NCBI taxonomy): domain Eukaryota; kingdom Fungi; phylum Basidiomycota; class Agaricomycetes; order Boletales; family Boletaceae; genus Boletus; species Boletus pseudopeckii. The sequence continues at coordinate 5,929 of JBBPRH010000491.1, read as the reverse complement.
AATTTCCTGATGAACATAAAGAGTCTGGGCCACCAATAGTCTTTGGAGAGGAGGGTGACAGTGTGAATATGGCCACCATGTCTGCCCTCCAGCAGGTATGTGTGGCAAGGACAAGGTCTTATTGTTCCGGTCCAGGAATATACATGCACCCCTTGTAATAGAGGCAGTTGTTGGTGTAAGTCCAGTCTTCGGGTCTGGATCTGGTGAAGAGAGGTTCTTCTTTCTCCATTTGGTGAATGGTCTGCAGGACTAAAGGGTCTGTCTTGGAGGACTTCTTTATTTTGTTGGCAAGGGCTAGGTTGATAAGTCAGATCTTGTAGTCAAATGCCTCAGATGGGAGAATTTGAATGTCTTTGTTATCCAGGGAGGTATCCACTCTGTCCCATCATGATAATGCATCTGCAAGCACCATTTGCGTGCCTGGCAGGGCCTTGTATACCATGTTGAAGTCCTGTAAAAACAGGAGCCACCTGGCTTGTCTTCACAACAACTTCCTAGGTTCCTTGAAGTAGGTGAGGTTTTTGTAACTGGTCAATACCATCATGGGATAGGGCAACCCAAGGAGATATTGTTGCCATTTCTCCAACCCCCATATGACAGCCAAAAGTTCCCTGTCATAGATGTTGCAATTTCTCTCAGCCGGAGAGAAAGTCTGTGAGATATATCTGCAAGGTTGCATATCTCCATTGTCATTGGTCTACATGAGTACCCCTCTGGAGGCAGTGAGGGAGGCATCAGTCATCAGGGTGAAGGGTTTCAATGTATCAGGGACAGCAAGGATAGGTTTCCACATGAAAGCAGTCTGCAAAGCCTAGAATGACTTCTCTTGAGGTTTGCCCTATTGTCACTGAGTGGTCTGCTTTGTAAGGTCTAGCAGAGGGCAGGTGATGTTCGAGAAGGAGGGGATGAAGTTCCGGTAGAAGTTGCAAAATCCTAAAAAGGACTGAACATCCTTTATGTTGATGGGTGTGGTCCATTCTTTGATGGCTTTGAGTTTAACGGGATCCATCTGGATGCCATTCTTCCCTATGATTATATCCAAGTACTCGACCTCTGTCAAGAAGGTGCATTTCTTGAGTTTGAGGTACATTTTATGCTGTCGGAAGCATTCTATGACCTTCTGTGTCCTTTCATCATGGACATCCTGATCTGATGAGTGGATTAACAGATCATCCATATAAATTACCAGCCAGCCTTCTATGATATAGTCTCTGAAGAGATCATCCATACTGTAAATGCCTGGAAAGTTGTAGGGGAGTTGCATATGCCAAAGAACATAACATTCAGCTTGAAGGGTCCATGTGGGATGAGGAAAGCAGCCTTTCATCAGTCTTCTGGTTTAATCAACATATTGTTGTATCCCCATCTGACATTGAATTTGGTGAAGATTGAGGATTCCTTTAATTTGTCAAGGAGATCTGATATCAGTGGGAGGGGATAGGCATTCTTGATTGTGTGGCTATTTAGGTACCGATAGTCTTGGCATGGTCGGAGCTTTCCATCTTTCTTCTGTATGAAGAAGAAGGGGGTGGCCTGGGAAGATTTTGATGGCGAGATCTTTCCTGTCTTTAGATGTTCTTCAATGAACTCCTTGCAAGCTTGCTGTTCCAGCAGATTTAAATGATAAGCTTTTGCTCATTTGGATGAGAACAAGTCCTCGAGCTCAATGGCATGGTTGTAAGGTCTGAAGGGTGGTAATTTCATAATTGTCTTCTCCATGAAGATATCCTTATAGGAGGCAGATGCCTTTGGTAAGGTGACCTTGGCCTTATATGCCTGTTGGGTGATTTCTGTGGACAGAGTGGTCCCGTTAACCACATATTCCTGGAATTCCCCATGTATTGTCATAAACCCTAACCCCTGTTCAGGTTTCCAGTGATGGAAGCTCTTGTAAAGCCCATCTTACACAAACTCCATTTTGTTGTGCTCCAAGTATTGCAGTAAATATCATTGCTCGATAGTGTGTAATGGGTCCCTAGTTATCCACCTATAGGAAATCGGCACAATTGTTACCTAACTTTTCATCCAGTTAATTTCAGGGTTAACTGCCCTAAACCATAGAAGTCCCAAAATGACTTCATCCTTGCCGCAATCGAGAATCAGGAGATTCTGCCACTCCTTGACTCCCCCATAATCTAAGACCACCATGGTCTTCTGTTTGATGGTACCAGATTGGTTCAACGTTCCATCCATATTCCATGCTCAGACTAGTGTTTCAAGCCCATAAACTGGCAACTTGAGTTTAGTAATTGCTCTACATGAGATGAAGCATCCAGTTGCCCCACAGTCGAGTAGCACCTTTGTTACAATGATTTTGCCATTCTATCTCCAGATCAAAAGAGGAATGCAAATAGAATTTGTCTTCAATTCGGAAATAAATATAGGGGCAATCATAAAGGAGAGAGGTGATATTGGTACACACTCTCCCTTTAAAAAGATGAGCAGGCAGATCCTAAGAAGTTGAAGGTAGCAAGGTGGACCAGCAAACAAGATGACATGTCCTGCTATCTGTTCTTCTTGTACCATCTTGAGAATCATACTAGCTGCTTTGCAGGCTTTGGCTTGGTCAACCATGCCTTGGGAATTCCTGCATGGTTTGAGTCAGTTATCAAGATCAAGGCTGCAGATGTGCAAGTGCCTGCCTGAAGGAGTTGGGTATGAGTATATGAGTTGATAGCTGGGTATCTAAGCACACAGTGTAGGACTGACCTATCTGCTCCATCTTGGTAATGTCCCACAACTCGGATATCCCTGCTGTGATTTGGGTAGCCTGTGCGTCACCATGACCATCAGCGCATTAATGTGAAACAAGACCTTGTCGACCATACCATTGGGTTTTTTGCAAACAACCCAACGGTTTGGCTAAAACACCTCCTATGTCTGCATTTTCGCAGTGTCAGGTGTGTTTTGACCACACACTCAATTCAAATTTTGAATCCATGTTGCTACAGCAAACCTACTCAAAAAATGTTTGGTCTACATGTGGGTACCAGTCTCCTGCAGAACCTCGCAGTCCAGTCAACATCCCATCTGGTCACAATGCCAGCTCTTTGTGGCTTTGCACCAACCTGGACCTCCTCCTGCACCTATGCCACTCACACCATCCACGAGACCATCACGTCCTATGACACTGTTGTTACCAAATTCAAAACCTACAAATCCCACCTCTGGCATCTGTCACTTCCACCACCCACTCAATACCCACCTCCACAAAGGCAAGCCCATCCATGTTCTCACTACTGCCCTGCACAGAAAAGGTGAATGGAACACCACAGGGTGGATCATGATGCGGTTTTGGTGGGGGACACTGAAGGTGGATCCAGATCGTAGATTTCTCATGGATGGAGCTGGAACCGTATGATGTCATGAGGATCAAGTATGACCCAGGGCAGTTGGGGCATATTGCACCTGTCAAGGCAAGGGATTCAAGTGTGGAGGGGAGGGCCATGTGAAAGTATATTTTGATCCCAGAGGGCTTGAGAGTAGGGGACATCATGGAGAGTTATCATTCCAGTCTGGCATCATTACTGGTGCAGTCCATTCGCAATGCCAAGGATGACACCAGGGATGAAGACGGGGGAAAGAAGATATGGTCTGTGAATGAAATTGCAAAGCATACCAAGGACCAGACAACATCAGATGCGCTGCTTATTGGTATTCTCCATAGAGTTATCATTAAACTGGGAAACTGTGTCCCTATCAAGCTCATACCAACTGGCACTATGGTATACAATGTCTTTCTCAATCTGCTAGGCAAAGGCATTCTTGTATGCTCTGCAGGGATGTTTGTGCAGGTTGTGCACCATAAGGAGAACAGCTGGTACAGTCACATTCAACTTCAGAGTGGTGAAGTATGCAAAGTGTTGTCAAATTGTGCAGCAAGCATCGGAAGGGTTAGTAACCTGCTGTCGAAGCTCGACAGACGTCACATCATTTAGTCATCTTCAAAATCTCAAGAACCTTGACATCACCAATGACAATCTCGACAATTAACTTGTTGCATGACTCAGACTTGGGTAGACCCAGTAGACTTGGTAGTGTTGACAGGTTATATGTACCACTATCTATGTAGTACCTGAAGTTGTTTTGTTTACTATGTAGTACTATATAGAAAACTCCAGACACAGTTGTTACTATATAGTACTACATAGTACTATGTAGTCTATATAGCAACTAGAGTTACTACCAGCCCACTTTTTTTTTCCAGATGCCCAAAAACATGTCACCACTACTTCCTTCACCATCCAACATTGTGTTGCCGCAGCTTCAGCTAATGGCTGGCCTAAGCAGTAGCTGAGTGGGTGGATTAACCAAGTTGTCAAGGAGCCAAACTATTATGTAATGCACAGCTCAGCTCAGCTCAGCTAGTTGGAACTTTGCAGCTCAAGTCAGCTGGGTAGCATTTCAGCTGTGTGATACTATCTACATAGGTGCACCCAACATCAAACTATTCTATGTTGACTACATAGCACATGCTCAGAGTCACTACCATAGCAAATACTTAGTAATCATGGTAGTAATGGATTCTATTGACATCCTTGTACTACCTATCAGAAAAAATGTATACATAGATTGATGTGATCAATAACCAGTGGTTACTACAACATTGTCCAACTATATATATCATATCAGTGCCGTGTGCCCCACAATCATATCCCCCTTTTGCTCCAATATCAACTTGATGATATTGTCAAATCAATTCCTGATTGTTAGTTGCACCAATGTCTTGCCATCAGGCTGGACACATGTCATATCCTTCTAAGAGATAATCCACCCATTCATGAAGTGAATACAATCTTGCTTTTTGGTGAACCTCAGCATTTGAAGTGCTTCTATCAGTAAGGGACTAGTCTAGTTGCACTTCTTCATGACTATTTCAGCACTGGACGAAAAATGTGCTCACATGGCATAGTGGATGCCTGGATCAGAAGAAAGCTCATTGCCATATGGAATATCATAGGAAACCTAATAGCTTCTAGCTATTTGACATTCCAGATTAGCTTTCATTACAGCATTGTTATCAAGCACCCACCCTTCAAAATGCCAATGGATCCATCTTCATGTGTGAGATACAATAGTTGCAATGTAAGAAGAAAATTCTTCTTCAACTGATTGTGGACCTTTGTCTTCTTGTGAAATTTGCATATTGAAGAGACTATATCAGGCTGCAAGAGTCATGAGAGTGCATGGTTGAGTTGAAGATTCAGGATAGGCCAGCACAGGATTCGAACCGATGTCCAAGATATGGTATTCATGCAACTGTCATGATAATGTTCAGGTAAATGTTTTAAGTGAATGAAAGTGAATGCTTACCTTGCTCAAGACATGCAACCTGGCAGATACAACTTCAGTTCCCCAATGTTTTTGTATCCACAAGAAGTGGATGCATGGGTCCATTATGGAACTTGCAAGGATGAATTCAGCTCGTACTTGCCATCAAGGTTGGAACTTACACATCGCATATATATACATCTTGTTGTTACACATAAGTTTATGATATTTTGTCGTGGTTGGAAGGCCCTCGAGTATGAGGGCACCAATGTGAGGGTGATTGGGCGATGACAAAAGATTGCGCCATTGGAAAACAAATGTTTCATAAGCTGGAATTGTGCTGCCAAGCAATGTACTATGTTCACCATACATTATTTGCTGAGCAGCAGATGGTACCTGCATTGAGTCATGTTGAGCAATGAGTGTCAGAATATAGATAAAGACCCACTCTGAGTGTGACTTCAATGTCCTGCAAAACCTCCCAATCAAGATCGCATAATCTGTACTTGGCGAGATCCCCATTTCAGGACACAGCTAGGTGGTAGTCAATAGCCTAGTAATGATTTAGTTGTACTTTGCAAATCTATTGTATATTGCATACCTGGCATAATCCACAGAGGCAATTTATCATGATATATGTGAAGTCCCAATAAATCCT
>JBBPRH010000490.1:0-16548 GCA_038092915.1 Boletus pseudopeckii | reverse complement strand
TCATTCACACCATACAAAACTACATACTTAACATTGTACGTAGTTCTTGTCCCAGGTGAATATCATCAGTCCGTTGTATCGCACGACGACTGAGTTCTTGTCCCAGCCGCCGTGCTCTCGATATATAGCTTCTACGATATCTCACAGGACTGTCCCAAGTAAATGATACAGATGTAGGCGAGGTTGTACCACCGGTACATGGAGCAACTGGCTTCATCCAGCTCTGAGCTACTCTCCTTTAAATTGTTGATGCAACATACCGACAACAAAAGTCTGTTCGCGCCTTTTCGCAGAAGTTGCGCAGTCTCTCGTACCTGGACCGCTCTGGATGGGCCTCGGATGGACCTTGAGGTCATATCTTGGAATAGAGGCTCGCGATCACCCATTGATGGCGAGAAGATTGCAGATTTGAAGATGTCTTTGGCATATTCCTTGAAGTGGGCCCAAGTTTCAAGAAGAGTGCGATTTGCCGATCAGCGCTGTGCATGATTTTCGGGGGACGGTGGACTGACCTACTTATTCCGTTCGAGGTCGCCAGTCCAACCCCGCGCGACTCGACCCCAGGACAGGTCCGGGCCGAGAAATCGCGAACTCCGGTCCTCCACACGGGAAAGCATGCCAATGGAAAAGACAGAAAGAAGAGGGTGCACGGAAAGACGCCGACCCGACGTCGAGGAAGCGGAACAATATGCACAATCATGATCGCGTGATTGCGTATCTTATTGCCCGTTGCAGTCGACGTCGGAGCCCGATCAAAGGCTGATGCTCACGTTCATGGCAGCATTGCACGTCGAACAATTAGCGTGTTGAACAGCGCCGCCAATCACACACTCTTTGGCGATACACACTGGGTACGGCCCAAAAGGATGCCATGAAACATCTCCAAGTACGACTGCATTCAGTATATACCCATGTGCTGACCCCATGTTTTAAGTTTATAGTATTTTTCTGGCAACATTCATTTGGAGCTGCTCAGATAACGCGGAGACCCACCCGCGTACCTGGATCAGTGTTTCAGTATCAATGTCATGTCATGAGAAGCACCAGGACGTTTACCGAGCGTCCAGACTCGGAGGATGCAGGATGATCTCTCTCTCTCTTTATCAGAGGCTCCGTATCGATGACTCACAGCTCTACCAGCCACACCATGATCTCCAATTTCGCCCTTCTCAGCAACCTTCTGCTCGCCTCTGGGGCTCTGGCTGTTCCTTCCTCTCGATTAGGGGATCGCCTTGCTCGCCGTGACAAAATTCATCAGTCGCAGCCACTCAGCCATGTTGCGTCGTCTGCTCCCCTTACCCCCGTGGTGGGCGACTCCGACTGGGCTGGTGTTGTCTTGCTTGATAGTAGTGTTCGTACCATCCCCCATGGTCCACAATCATGCTCGATCTCATTTTTTTTTGTCCGACAGGAAATTTTCTCCATTGTTGGTGGTACCTTCACGATCCCCGATATTAGTACGGACATGGACGGTTCTGCCGCTATTTGGGTTGGTATCGACGGAACTTCCAACTGCCCGCAGGCTATCCTCCAGACTGGTATCATCCTCACAGTCATTCAGAATCAGGTCCTGTATGAGGGTGAGAGACCTTCAACTTTCAGTCCGAATTGGTTTTTATTATTCATGCATTGGATAGCTTGGTACGAGTGGTTCCCTGCATTCAGCATGCCTTTCACAGGTATCGACATCCATCCTGGTGACGTTATCTCGGCCGCCGTCGCTGCTGACAATGCCACTTTTGGTATGGTGATCATTGAGAATCAGACCACTGGCCAGACTGTCTACACGGACCTCCAAGGCAACTCTTCTACTGCTCTTTGCGGGAGGAGTGCCGAGTGGATCGTCGAAGACTATCTCGAGAGCAATGTCTTGGTTCCCCTCGTGAACTTTAGCAGCGTGACCTTTGTTGACATATACGCCATGGGCCCTGATGGCAAAAAGCACACCCCGTCCGACTCTGATGCAAATGCTTACATCCTCGACATCGTGCAAAACAACACAGTTTTTACGTTCGTCACCATCGGCAATGATAGCGTCACCATCCAGTATATCAAAGGGGGGTTTTAGGCCTCGCAATCATGATTGTATATACACCGAACAGTTGGGACTCGTCAATGACAATTTGTTTAGTCTAAGACCATTAGATCACATCAGGAATTTGCGCGGTTAACCGCGTAAGCTCTTTCGTGCTTCTTAACCTTTTCATGATCAACCCTTGAGTGACAATGACTGTATCGTAACTTCCCATAAAACTTGAAAGCACTCAAGTAAACTAAGCACGGGAAAAAGAATCCGAACAAGTGCATTACAATTGAACAAGTATGATACATGTATAAAGTCAAAAAAAAGCACAGGAAAAAGAATCCGAGCAAGCGCATTACAATTCAACAAGTATGATACATGTAGACGAGGGAGGACATACTCCTCAATATTCCAAGGGCATGATTCAGGGAGATCATAGCCCGTCAAATCATTGAAGTGATTGGGAGGACGAAGCAAGTACGGGATAACATCAGCCACGGAATATCAGATGATGCATCTGAATACATACGGAGATCCTTGACTGGGTTCATCTGTGTCATACCAACGACATTAGCGATCGGCGATCGCACCCTCGAGACGTTCATCAATGCCCGAGGCGAGTGGCGACGACCTTCGTGATAGTCTCCGTAACCATCTTCCGGTACGGCTCTGCCTCATCCTTCAGCTCGTTCACTATCCTTCCGACGATCTCTGAAACGCCCGCTTTTTGCGCGAGTTCCACAGTGGTCTCCACGACTAGGCGGTAGTTGTGTCTATCCAATGCCATACGACGAACCCAGAACGACTTGAAAAAGTCGGGGAGAATATCTTGTTTAATGTACTGCGCTGTGACACCCTATGTAGCAGTGGATTGCTTAACCACTTTGAGTACGATCTGCGTCCTCGCCAGACGTCTGGAATTTATGGATGAGGATGACAGTGACTTCTTTGGTATAGTAAGAGGCATATTCGGGGTCCACAAGGGGAACGATGAAGCTGATCGCTTTTGAGAAGGCGGCGATAGCCTTGCCACGGTGTGATTGTTCCTGGTCCTCATTAGTTGTGGCTGTACGCTTTCGAACCTCCCAGTGGCTGGGAAATATTTGCCTGATTAGTATTTTTCCTGCTTTGTTCGTATCCAGCTCTCCTGTCTTCACACACAAGGCTCTCTCCCTCCCACAAGCTTTCATCTTACGTTTTGCTTTTTGTGGCCCGGGAGGTAGTTTGCAGGTTACGGAGGTACCAGTGGATGACAGAAGTTTCGAGAGTGGCGTCATTACCGCTGCTCGATTGTATGGTTGGTTTGATAAGTTCGAGTCTGTTGGGTGTCATGTTGCGTCGTTGCGTGTATGGCCGCAAGGTCCATACATTATTGTACGTTTTCAATCAACACTGCAGCTTCTTGATGTTTTTCCTGTGTTGACGGTTGCTCAAGTACTCAATTGCGGTTGGCATTTCACGGGTTGACTCATTCTCGTCGTGCAGTGAAGTCGGATTTTGTGCGGTCCGTTTCCGTTCACGTGTGTGATGGTCAATGTTCTTCTCGCCTGCTGTTTGTGTTCAAGTCAAGGACAACTCTTCGACGCGAGCGATCGTCTGTGTCGTCGGTTCCGATTGTGGCTGTTGACGCAGGGTCGCTCACTTCCGGGTTGACTAGTTCAATAGCGGTCTACGCCTTGTTTCCCCTCCCCTTCCCCCGTTCCTTCCCAAAAAAGAGACGGCGAACCTAATGATCTAGTGGGCGTATCTATCGATCCATTGATGCAAGGTACAGCAAACGAAGCTCAAAAATTATTGTCGAAGCTATGTATGCCCACTACGAGTACGTCGTCGTCAATCTTACTATTGTACCGCCATTCTCTTCGTCCATAATTCACTGCAACCTGGAACGTCTCGCGAACGAGGCGTGACAAAGCAGATGGGCCGTTTTTCGCTGTCTTTGACGCACAAGGCGAGAAAAAGTTACTGGACAACAAATACAAAATGCAAAGCTTACCCGCAAAAGACTTGCACGTCCACGACATCGTTGTTGTTGAGGCTCTCGTTCGGCGTTACACGAAAGCATTAGACAAGTCAGACAACCCCTGGAATACATGGAGAGTCAAATTCGAATTGAAATGCATTTCGTTGCTTCACAGATTCGCTAACGCGAACGATGAGCACGAGGACGTAGCTATCTAGATAGAAATCACTGTACTTGTACGCTGTACGACTTCGCTAATTGAATCCGTTTCCGCATTTGTATCTGATAATGGGGCCAGGTGATGCCGGGAGGGCCTCGATATAATCAACCACTCCGGGCACACTCCAAAACATTATCAAAACTGCTGAAAAACAATCTTCAGATTGCCAGTTAGACCACGCGCCCAACCACACCGACTTCAAGTTCCTGCTTGGCAGTTTTTGACAGTTGAAACTCATCGACGGTGCCATGTCAGTGGCAGTCATCTTCCGACATCACGCTCTTACTTACACCATACCACTAAGCACGACACGTCCGCCTGCGACGATTCTGGCAAAGTGGTTGCGAACTACCTCCAGTGGCAGCACTGTGGCGACCAGCGACATCGGGCTAGAACGGAATCACACGCAAAACGCGTTTCAACAACTGACGTGGTCGGAGACCCCTGCACCCTTTCCATTCGCAGTCTCCACTTCACACACGCAGACCCGACTTACCTTGAAAAATGAAGTGACCTCTAGGTCCTAGAGATATTCAAGACATCTTCATACGTTTTGTAACTCCGGTCAAGCGATAATGTCTGTTTTGTCCATCAGCTGCGTTTCGACATTAGGACCAGCTTAATCCAGATCAGCCATTCGCGCCGTTGCTGTCGGCAGCATTCTAGGACTCTGCCGTGACGCGTTCAAACTCGGGAATCGTATGGTAGAAAGCCGCGCTGTGCGACTCCATTGGGTTGTAATCATGGGGATTCGAGTACTTGACATCTGCCTTGCTGGTTTAGCACTCTACCTCGTCCGACGACTTTTCTCGAGGAGGACTCCGCTTCCGCCTGGATCCCGTGGTTGACTGCTCATTGGCAACCTGCTCGACCTTCCAATATATGCTCCGTATAAAACGCTCGGATCCATGAACGGAAAACATGGCAGGTGCATACACACTCCTCACAATGTACATATGTCGCTCATGCTATGCAAGGCCCCATCATATACCTCAACGTGATGGGTACGCAATACGTCGTCCTCAACCCCATGAAGGCGACCAAAGACTTACTCGAGAAGAAGTGCGCCATCACGTCGAACAGGCCACACTTTACGATGGGCGGCGACCTCGTCGGGTGGCGTGATACCACACCTTTTCTACAATATGGTGACACGTACCGAAAACATCGCAAGTTCTTTCGTCAGCAAATTGGCACCAAGAGTAGCATAGAGGTTTTCTACCCTGCCGAAGAAGCCGAAGCGAGACAATTGCTACGCAACGTGTTGAAGAACGCTGATGATCTCGTCGCTCATTGTCGCAGGTGCGATACTGTGCCGTTTGTGGCCTGGGTGATCGTGCTAACATATTTTGGGCAGAATGGCCGGCTCTGTGATCTTGAAAATCTCGCATGGTTATACCGTCAAGGAAGATGGTGATCCACTCGTGGAGATGGCTAACAAAACCATGGACAATTTCTCTATGATTGCTGCGCCAGGATGGTTTCTAGTGGACATGTTTCCGATCTGTACGTTCTCCGAGTTTCTTCGATCTATTTCAGTATCTTGAAGGGTTTTGCTAGTGCGATACTTGCCTGAGTGGTTCCCTGGAGGTGGTTTCCACAAGGATGCGAAACGAGGGCGAAAAGTGCTGAGCGAGGCAGTGGGCACACCATACAGGTTTATGTTGGAGCACCTGGTATATTTACTCTTTGAGTTCGTGATACTTGTCCGTTGATTCCGTGTTAGGCAATGGGCGATGCTGCACCATCATTCATTTCACGGGTGCTTCAGGATGGTGTTACTCCTGAGGACGAAGAGATTTTGAAGTGGGCTTCGTTTGCCATGTATTTCGGTATGGATTCAAAGCATGGCTCTCGGGACAGTTGAGCTTACATTGATTACAATTCTATGATTTATCAGGTGGATCAGACAGTGAGTTGATTTTTTTCGCAACAAGAGAATCGCGCTGAAAAGCGTGGTACAGACACGGACCACATTATCTGCGTTTTTCCTTGCCATGACAATATAAATATACCCAGATATTCTGAAACAGGCCCAGGCCGAAGTGGATGCTGTCGTCGGGAACAAAAGACTTCCGACCTTTGAGGATTGTGATTCGCTTCCGTACGTGAATGCGATATGTACAGAACTCCTTCCGTGGCACGTGGTAATTCCAATGGGTATGTATCGTCACCCATGTGCATTTCTGGTCTGACTGGAGTGTATGTAATGCTAGTGTGGCATGTTACTACACAGGACAGCATCTATGAGGGACATTTATTCCCCAAAGGGACGTGTCTTCTTGCGAACACATGGTTCGTGGCTTGTCGAGAGTGGTACTGAATTGAGATCTCAACTCACGTGCAATGTTTGGTGTAGGCTTATCCTATCCGACCCAGAGACACGATGCTGGGAGCTCGCCGAGTAGTAAATGGTCGATAGTTTATCTGAGTGTTTCTGTTCATTGTTGTCGTTCATTGGGTATCACGACAACATGTGAAACCATTGTGTTGTACGAACAATTCCAGTTGCAACTTGGTAGCTAATATTGGGCTGAAGAAACTCGATTACCCTTTCCCTAGACCTGCGTAGGACTAGCGTTATTGACAACGAGTCCCGTTCGGTGTATATACAATCATGATTGCGAGGTCTAAAGGTCTCAAAGCAAACCTCCGACATACTGGATGGTGATGTTATCTCTGTGGGGGGTGACATACGTAAGAACTGTGTTGTTCTGCACAATGTCGACGACGTAAGCATCAGAGTCAGACGGGTAGTGCTTTTGGCCATCGGGGCCAGAGGCGTATGTGCCAGTGAAGGTCACAGTGCTAAAGTTCGCGAAGGGAACGATGACACCGTTCTGCTTATAGTCTTCGACGATCCACTCAGCACTCGCCCCGCAAAGAGCAGTAGAAGAGCTGCCTTGAATGTCCTTGTAGACAGTCTGGTTGGTGGTGTGATTCTCAAGGACCGCCGTACCAAATGCAGTATTGTTAGCAGCGGCGGTGGCTGTGATGACGTCACCAGGACGGATGTCGATCCCATAGTTGAAAAACTCGGCGGACGTTACAGGGTACCACTGGTACCAAGCTATCGAATGCACAAATAATGAGAACCAATTTGGGCTGAAAGTTCGAGGTCTCTCACCTTGATAGTAGACCTGATTCATAGTGATCGAGAAGCTGATACCAGTCTGGAGAAGGACCTGCGGGCAGTTGGGATTTCCGTCGATACCAACCCAAATAGAGGCAGAACCACTTTTGCCCGTAGGAGTGGGGACCGTGAAGGTACCACTGACAAGGGTGAAAGTTCCCTGTCGGCAAAGAAAATGAGATCGAGCATGACTGTGGACCATGGGCATGATACGAACGTTACTATCAGCCAAGACAACACCACCCCAGATGAGACTGCTCTCTACGTAGAAAGGGAGAGGTGAAGACATAACAGGGCTGAGGGGTTGCGACTGACGACTCTTGTCGCGGAGAGCAAGGCGATCCTCTAGTCGAGAGGAAGGAACAGCCAGAGCCCCAGAGGCGAGCAGAAGGTTGCTGAGAAGGGCGAAGTTGAAGATCATGGTGTGTGGATCGTGGAGCTGTGGATCGTGGATACAACTTGAACGAGAGCCTCTGTATGTGTTTGTGAGAGAGTGAGAGAGAGCACCCTGCGTCCTTTATACGCTCGGCAAACGTCCTGAGGTCCTTGAGTCATGGCATGACATTGATACCGAAACACTACAGGCCCGGCGTGACGCGGGTGGGTTGTCTGAGCAGCTCCAAATATTGCCAGAAAAATACCGTAAACTTAAAGTATCGGGTCAACGCATGGATACTGGATGTTGCCGCACTTGGAGATGTTTCATGGCATACATTGGGGCCGTACTCCGTACCACCATCGCCACAGTGTGTGTGATGCGCAGGTGTTGTTCAACACGCTAATTGATCGGTGTGCATGCCATGAAGTGATCACTATAGAAATCGAAAACAAGATCACTTTTGAACAGTCACGGTAGTTTGAACCTTTCAAGAAGTTTGCCGGCTTCAGCGCTATCATGTGCGTGACCGTCATGCCAGTGGAGCAGGCCGAAGTAGGCGGCAGCATGACACGGACGGCAAGATTCACCTTCTCCCATCCTTCAAAAATCCTATTTGTCGCACCTGTAAGTAGTTGATTATCGCCAATCAACATTGAACTTATCTCAGTTATCTGGCAGGCAGTATTTTCATTTTCTTGGGGATACCTATGTCACCGTTCCTGTTTCGAAAATCCTCGCGGAATACGACTAGAAGCCCCAGCAACGCCTTATGCAGGATCCTGAAACATACACTTTGGAGCTGTTCTGCCGCGGCGTGAGATCAGATTAACCTTTGTGATGTCACGTAGTGTCACGGGTCGTCCGTCACGGGCTGGGGTTCAGACTCCGCCCAGATGTGCGCGCAAAGTCGATTAGGCTGCGAGTGCAGTACAGCACCGCATTGTAAATTTCTCCGATTATAGACACTTATCCTGTGTATCAATTAAAGGGCTTCTGCCCTGAATTATAAAAGCTATCTACATGATAACCAATGTGTGAGTAGGTATCATGTACGAAATGGGGCATCAAGGGAATGTTATGGGACCGTCAGGCCTCAGCGTGGAACCATAATAATATTCAACGAGTGCCGGCAGGGTCGGAGTGGAACATGACCATGGCCAATATTGAATCGGTCGATACACGTTCCCCAGCCAGGCTCTGCCCGTGGTAGGTGGGATACCAATGTTCCAACCTAAAAAAACGAACTCCTGAATCCGAGTCAAACGAACGTCCACCTGCTGGCTGCATCGACTTGGTACGCGTTCACGAAAGTCTCGTTTATTGGCTGGCATAGGGTGGCTAGAGGATAAAATTACCTTTTGGCCGATTGGCAGGATGAATTCGGACAAACTTGTTTGCTTCGACTGTGTCCTGGGCGACATCGGGTTCAAACGTGCAGCTCCGAAGCTGCGGAATGGAAGACTGGCAACCGTATTTCTTTGTTGTGCTGGCGCGTTCGGCCCAGTCACTGGATTCGCGCACATGCATGGCAGCCTGGCCACCCAGTTTCCGGTTATCAGCCTCCTCCATCTTATGGTTCGAAACGGTGCCAGCGGATGACAGGGCGACCCTGAGGCTGACGAGGGGAGTACTCTTTCCCTAAACCGTTGTCCATGAACATATCGGGCTCGACGGCACTTGCGTCACTGATGCTGAGGTTCCTTTTCAGTGGCGGTCACACGTTGAACTTTTTCATCAGGATATACAGTGTTGTTCGATGCCATGCCACGTTACAATGTCAATACAAGTTCCTGGAACCAGGTTTGATGTCATTTCAAGGCTAGGATCGTATGAATATGGATAGAGCGATGAAGTCGGTGTGGCGTTCCATCATGCTCCGCTCCCGGGATCTTCAAATCCGACGTTTTGATTTCTCCTCTAGCCAAGCTTCATGCTCGATTCAGCCCGTTCAATGCGTTAAATTGAGGCTAGAATAGCCAAAACCCAGCCGAGACTCCTCACTAGCTTCTACCTCCCAGCCCTCCCTCGACATCAATGGTCCAGGAAATATCTTTCCTCGATGTCTGCTTCATCGGAGCAGGGGTTTACCTCCTCAAACGGCTGCATGATTCAAGGCGCTCCTGCCCACTGCCCCCTGGACCTATTGGGTGGCCACTGATTGGGAGCCTCTTCCTGGTATATACCAGGAAAAACTGGGAGGGTTTTTCAGCCCTGGGTAGAAAATACGGCACGAACTTACACCACATCATCTTACAAGCCAATCTCATGATATTACTACCTCAGGGGACATTTCGTCCATATGCATTCTGGGGACACGCTATGTGGTTCTGAACTCGTCTAGGGCCATCTCTGCGATACTCGAGAAACAGAGCATCAAATGTTCGGATAGACCACACATGACCATGGCATCTGACTTGGTCGGCTTTAACAAGGCAATGTTATTTATTAATTACAATGATCGATTCCGCCAGTCTCGCAAGCTGTTCTACCGATTGATCGGGACCAGGAATAGCACTGCGGCATTCAACTCGATTGAAGAGGAGGAGACCCGCCGGTTCTTGCGCAATGTGTTGCGGCAACCCGAGGATCTGGTCAATCATATACGCTCGTAAGTGCACTTTGATCGTCATACCACTTTCGCTCATTATCGCCACACACCACCACTAGTACTGCTGGCGCCATCATTCTCAAGGTGACATACGGGTATACTGTTCAAGGAGAAAAAGATCCATTTGTCGAATTGGCGGACAAAGTCATGGGCATAGTTTCGCTGGTTTCAGCCCCTGCCGCATACCTGGTGGACCTTATCCCTGCTCGTAAGTCTAGGCTCAAACACTCTTCGCTGTGAATCCATGTTCATGCGATTCATAGTACGATATCTCCCAGAATGGTTCCCTGGTACAGGATTCCTCCAGGATGCAAAGAAATATCATCAACTTTTGATGGAATCGATTCTGAGGCCTCACCAATATGTCGTGGAGCAAATGGTAAGAATATCTTCTACGCTAAATCCAGTACATCTCACGTTGCGCCAGGCGGCGGGTACAGCGATTCCGTCCTTTTCGTCCACACTCTTGGAAGGAGGGATGAGTCCAGAGGAGGAGGATCTCATAATGTGGACTTCCATGGTCGTCTATCTTGGCACGTTTGTTAATCAATATTGTTTATCTTGTCTTGATAACTTTTCGCAGGGGGATCGGACACGGTACACTCTTTTATCCCAGGAAGTCATGTATGTACTGATCAATCTCTCATCCAGGTTGTCTCCGCCATACATGCCTTCTTTCTCGCCATGGTTTTGTTCCCTGAAGTTCAGGCTAAGGCACAGGCAGAACTCGATGCGGTGGTTGGCAGCGAGAGATTGCCCTGTTTCAATGATCAGGATTCCCTTCCTTACATGAATGCAGTCTGGAAAGAAGTCCTTCGATGGCACTCCGTTACACCACTGGGTACGGTTTCTGTGTTGTTTGATATCTTCGACTAGTGCTCACCAAGCTGGAAAAAAAGCTGTATCCCACGTCGCAACGGAAGACATTTATTCCGACGGGTTCCTCATCCCAAAAGGATCACACATCATCGGGAACGCGTGGTGAGTGTTGTGCCGCCATCCATGCAGACACGAATATATCCAGCACACAGGGCAATTCTCCATGACGAGTCCACGTATCCAGATCCCGGTGTATTCCGCCCCGAACGGTTTCTCGGCGAGACACCCCAGCCCGATCCCCGAAAGGTCTGCTTTGGGTTCGGCAGGAGGTAGGTCATAACGTGCACTTCAATAATGTATACACGATCGGGGGAACAAACACTCACCGACCATTTCTGCCACACTAGGATCTGCCCAGGTAAGAACCTCTGTTTGTACCCAAAGGGTTGTTACCATATATTGCATCGACTGCCATCGTCTTTCGTCCCTCAGGTTATCACTTCGCGGAAGCCTCTCTCTTCATATCGGTTACTATGTCTCTCGCTGTACTCAAGGTTTCAAAGGCCGTCGTCGATGGTGTCGAAGTCCCTCCAAACGCCGACGTTACCTCGGGGACGATTTCGTGAGTACTTTTCTATCATGCCTCTTCTACATATGCATGGGTGACATGGTGACACCGGCTTTCGAAAACCGCTAGCCATCCGAAACCATTTAGGTGCCAGATCACCGCTAGGTCTGCAAAGGCCGAGACCTTGTTGCGTGGTTAATCTTAGACTATATTCCTTTGGCTTTTATACCTTCCCATGTCACTGGTGAGATGTCTGTCGTAGTCAAGCCACTTTCATGAGGCTCTTTGCCAGCTGGACACCACGCGTATTCTATGACAGCTCGATTATGTAGGATAGTACACTTTTTTCTTGTTTGAACGATAACATCATGGTTGTCTAAATATACTTCTTGTCTCACCACTTTCACGCCTTCCTGCTGTCCAGAAGGCACAGAATTGGAGCCCATTCCGATGGACTTAATGGCAGGAAACAGGAACATAGTCTTGGTTCCTCGGTGACTGCAAAAAAGCTGTCATTGCGGAAACGATGCATAAAATCTTACTGGGAAAATCAGCCTGAGTGGGGAACATGAACCAGCCTTTGGTTGATAACCATTTCCCACCCTAATCGGGGGCTCGGGAGACCGTGTTCCAATGTTTTCGTGTTCACCAATCGATTCCGTGGCACCTCAGCACTGGGTTCACTCTGTCATTTCAAGTCTTGGATCGCAGGTCTCCCATCTATTTATTTATTTTTCAGACGGAGCGGCTCGTGCATGGTGTCGGCATGGTCCAGGCGGTCAACTCCAGAATCCAACTTGCATCCTCGTCCGACTCGGATGCAACTGGTTTCCCTTCAGCCAATCTTCTTGTTCGCCTTGGATGACCAGATACCCCACCTTTCCAGCGCTAGGCTTCTAGTCAATTTGGGGTGGGAAAGTAATCGAGTCACTTGTTTTAGTGTAGACCAATCAACGACGTTGTTCGCAACATACGCAGCCGCATGAAACGGGACGAGATTAAAGTTGGCCAAACTCAAGCCAAGATTCCCACTAACCTCCACCTTCCAGCGCTCCCTCATTGTCAATGGATCGGGCGATATCTCTCGTCAATGTCTGCCTCCTCGGAGCAGGTGTATACCTCATCAAACGGCTGCTCGGTTCGAAGCGATCCAGTCCACTTCCACCTGGACCTATTGGATGGCCATTGATCGGGAACCTCTTCCAGATATCCACCGAGAAAACTTGGGAGAATTTTGCAGCCTTGGGTAGAAAATATGGCATGCACAGGCTACTTCCCATCGTTTAACAAGCCATTCTGACGCCATTACTACCTCAGGGGATATATCGTCCATAAGAATGCTTGGGATGCGCTATGTCATTCTGAATTCGTCCAATGCTGTCTCAGCGATACTCGAGAAACAAAGCATTAAATCTTCGGATAGACCACACCTGACCATGGCAGCCGACTTGGTCGGCTTTGGCAAAACAATTGCCTTTAATAAATGCAACGATGAGTTCCGCCGGTGTCGCAAGCTTTTCAACCGTTTGATCGGAACCAGGGAGAGCACTGCGGCATTCAACTCGATTGAAGAGGAGGAGTCCCGCCGGTTCTTGTGCAATGTGTTGCGGAAACCTGAAGGTTTGGTTGATCATATACGCTCGTAAGTGCACTCTGATCGCAATACTCTTCTTGCTCGTTATCCCCACCGCTACCACTAGTGCTACTGGCGCCATTATTCTCAAGGTAACCTATGGGTATACCGTCCAAGAAGAGGAAGATCCATTTGTTGAATTAGCGGAGCAAGCCATGGCTATGTTTTCGCGGGTTGCAGCTCCTGGTGCATATCTGGTGGACGTTATCCCTGCTCGTAAGGCTAAGCTCGAACGATTTTACAGTGAATGCATGTTTAAGTGATTTATAGTACAGTATCTCCCAGAATGGTTCCCTGGTACAGGCTTCCTCCAGGATGCAAAGAAATACCATCATCTTTTGGTGGAGTCGACTGTGAGGCCTCATCAGTATGTTGTGGAGCAAATGGTGAGCTAGTTATGGCTCCTTGCTGAGTGCAGTGCATCTCACGTTGCACCAGGCGGCGGGTACAGCGATTCCGTCCTTCTCGTCCACACTCTTGGAAGGAGGGGTGACTCCAGAGGAGGAAGATCTCATAATGTGGACTTCCATGATGGTCTACCTTGGTATTTTTCATTCACAATTGCACCTATCTCGTCCTGATACCTTGTCGTAGCGGGATCGGACACGGTATCTCCTCTCATCCAAAAGAATCAGTATGCACTGATCAGCCTCATCTACAGGCCGTCTCTGCCTTGCATACCTTCTTTCTCGCAATGGTCTTGTTCCCTGAAGTTCAGGCCAAGGCACAGGCAGAGCTGGATGCGGTGATTGGCAGCGAGAGGTTGCCCTGTTCCAATGACCGTGATTCTCTTCCATACATCAATGCAGTCTGCAAGGAAGTCTTTCGATGGCTCACTATTGTACCATTAGGTACCATTCTGTGTCTTTTGATATCTTTGAGTATGCTCACCAAGCGGAGAAAACAGTGACGCCCCACACCGCCAGTGAAGACATTTATTTCGACGGGTTCCTCATCCCAAAAGGATCGCACATCATCGGGAACGCGTGGTGAGTGTTGTGTCGTCTTCCCTGGTTAGATGAATATACGCACGCACGCATATACCCGGACGCAGGTCGATCTTCCATGACAAGTCCACATATCCAGATCCTGACGTGTTCCGTCCCGAACGGTTCCTCGGCGAGATACCGCAGCCTGATCCCCAGAATGTCTGCTTTGGATTCGGCAGGAGGTAAGTACATTGTGTTGTTTTATGATGTGCACACGATTGGCGTCGTGCTAGGATCTGTCCAGGTAAGTACCCCTGTTCGAAGAGTTGTCATGCATTGCGTCAACTCCCAACGATCACCTCCCTCTCAGGTTCTCACCTCGCGGAAGCGTCCCTCTTCATCTCGGTTGCCATGTCTCTTGCTGTACTCAAGATCTCAAAAGACGTCGTTGATGGTGTCGAAGTCACCCCAAACATCGACGTCACCTCGGGGTTGATTAGGTGGGACCTTTTTTCATTACAATGCCTGCCCTCCCTCCTGCATGCAAGGGTAACACCGGTTTTCTATACCTGCTAGCCATCCCAAGCCGTTTATGTGCCGGATCACTGCTAGATCTCCAAGAGTCGAGGCCTTGTTGCATGGCTAATCTAGTGGTCCTTTTCCGACGCCAGAGAGAGACAGAAGATGCCTTTCCATGACTTTAGCTGATTGCCATGTTTCGAAAAGAAGCTCGCCGTGTAATTGTATGACAGAAGTTTTTACATGAATGAACGCGCATTGTCGTGATACGGCATGGACGATTCATAAATGACACTTGTGGAGGAAGAAAATCGCGAGATCGCCCTGGCACTTGTGCTCGTGGCAATACTCGCACCTCTCCCGGCCTCATTAATGCGAGCATATTGGGTAACATCCTAAGTGGCCAGATCGCGTTATCAGCTGCGAACACGATGATATCAGATCCGTCGTCGTGTTCCTAATACCATGCGACGTCTGTAAACGCATATTGGCAACTGGCACGGTGAGCATACGGATCCGCTCCGGGTCGACCTCGTTAGCAAGCTACTGAAAAGGTCCCTTCATTGACATTCTCTCCGTGATAATAATGATTACATTTGGTTTTCCAACGAACCATATATGTGCTGCTTCTTTAATTTCTTCACCAGCGTTGACTGTAAGGGTCGATAATCGTCACATCCTCGAACGCAATGCATGTCGGATTTTCCGGTAGGGGCGAAGTGAAAGAGGCAGCTATACGTATCAAGTACCTGAATAACCCTTTATCAGTACTTGGGCCATGCACCAGGTCGTGGACACGTGAAACAAAACACCCAGTGATGTCAAATGGTACGACTACCGGAATAACGATTTCAGTGAGGGGGGACTGGTGTTAACGAGCTAGACTCATCGACGAGGAAAGCATCGGAGGCGAGGCAGAAGCATCACAGGACTCTACGGCGTTGTTGCCTGGTGTCCGTTGTAGTATTCAAACGAGTGTGATTAGGTCGATGCAAAGCGACGAGGGTAAAGGGCGGCTGGGGGTAATAAAAGGGTCTAGGGCTTCCAAGGAACTTAAAGGAAAGAAAGTAGAAAATGCAACGAGACATTGGCCATTGGTGGCAATCGGACTCGAAGGAGGTCTGTAATTGTCCGCCAAGCCCTTGGAATTTATAACTTAAGGTCCACACTGCGGAGGGTGTATCAGCTAACGCGGAACTTGTACTCTTTCCATGATGTTGCCAGCCAATTTATAGGAGACAACATCACTTCAGTTTTGAAGGAGCGTTAGCGTGTGGCTGTGCCAGGGGCTAATCGACTCGGGATTTTGTTGGTGTGTATCTAGGATATGTACACCAAAAATACATAACATTACGCGCGAGTAGCATTAAAGACGGGGAAACCAGGAAAGCTGTATATCATTGACTAGGTGGTGTCCGGGGTTAGGGGCAAAGACGGCGCATGGCTGCGCCATGTCTGAGAGGATGGAGATACGGTAAAAGTATCTAGTCGAATCCGTCGACGTCAATGTTCCAGGACCACCGTCCTTCCAGGAAACCCTTGGCGGTATCCTCCAGCATGATCTCGTTCCGTTTCGACACGTACACCTGTTCGCACGGCAACGGAACGATGAATCAGTCAGCATAGATTAGGCATACGTGGAGATAGCGCTCTAATGAGGCTCTGCTCTTCGACTGAGCATCTCGAGCCTCCACACCAGCCTTCTCATCGTATCGATTACACGAGTACCAAGCGGTGCCATGCTCCGACCATGG
>JBBPRH010000489.1:0-16566 GCA_038092915.1 Boletus pseudopeckii | reverse complement strand
TGTGCAACATGTTGGAAAGAACCCTCTTTAGGCCCTGAGATCATTGATTTGTCGATCTTGCCCCCTTTCTTGACTTTCTTCGGCTCCGATGCAACCTTTGTGGCTAACACGCAGCATGAGCATACCGGTTCTTGGGGCAGCACCGTTCTCGCATACCTTTCTCCGCTTTGCGAGTCGTGACTTTCTTGTAGAACAACTTTGCATCTTTCTCTGCGGCGAACACTACACCGATCATGCACTCCTGAAAAATGAGTGTGCTTGAGTTGCTATTTCCCGGTCAGACAACGAACTCACATCACCAGCGAAAGAATGCAAGAAGGGCCGGTCCTCGTGGTACTCGAATTGATTGTAAAGCTCGTGCTGCCATATGACGCCCCGCGTGCCTTCGAAATCCACCAGCTTCAAGACAAATACCTCTTTCGACTTGTCATGGGTGAATGCGAGTGCTCCCTGCAGTCCGCCATATGACCACCGGTTACGCTGCGGGTGCGCAAAGTAGATACGTGCAGGTACTGCAACAAAAATCTTGTTGGAAGAGGTTGGAAGAGCGGTAGTAACCTTTGCTCTCTCTTCCGGAGCTAGTGACTTGGAAGGCATTTAGGCTGTGATATAAGTAAGTACAAGAAAGGCGGAACATCTAAGCGTCCAGACGGGATTGATGGTGTGCTGCGACTTCCTATTTGGTGGCGTGGGAAATATTGCTGGTACGTCCAATGAGCCATGACTTTCGTACCGATCCTCACGATTTCCCCGCAGCCTTGTATGCGTCAGATATCCACAATTGTTCCCCCAGATATTGGTCCATGATGACTGATCCCATCTTGTCATTGGATAGTGCCATGTTTATAATATTGAACATCGTCGTCATCTTGACCAAAGACCCGACCTCGAGCCCCTGGTGAATCGCCTCCTCCGGTTTGACACTGTCGGTCTCTACTTCTTGACGGAGAGAGAACATGGATTGGACGCCTTTAACGTAGAAACCACAGCTACGACAACTTGTCATGGCTTCATTATCAACACGCCCAGAGAAGAGGCATTGCAAGTCAGTCTATCCCGTCCTTTCTTCCCGGTGTGCTTCGATGCTTTTGATTTTGATCAACGACCGTGATGACTGGCACCTACTCGTCTGGCTGCCTCGGTTTGTGATAGACAATCAAACGATCGTATTTATGTATCAGACCTTGGTTCTGTACTACACTTTTATGTGTTGACACAGTCAAAAGTAAAAGTTCGTTCGTCCGTCGCTGTTGCTTTGGTATCGGAGTATTGGCAGCATCAAAAAGTTTGCTCTTATGAAAATAGTCATGGGGGTTTCGATGAACATCAAAAATCGAAACGGAATTCACCAAAAATCACATCACAAATTGTACAAGGAACCAAGTCATCCATTATCGGAGAGTGGTTAATTAAGTCTTTTCTCCTTGAGCGTTTCGAAAAACTGTGTCACGTCTGCTTCCTCCACAATCTTCCCTTGCTGGGCAAAGGGTCGCAAGTATTCCAACAGGTGATCACTGGAATGAATGTGATGTCAGAGAACAGAAGAGAGCCGTAGCCAGAAGATGTACCGCATGTCGTTGAAAGCATGGATACCGTTGAGGGCACGATCGCGAGGCAACCGCTCCAGAGCTCTTGCGCCAAGCTCTTCGAAAGAGAGGCCTGATGTGGAGTCAGTGTAATTCTGCGTCAGAATAAGGGTGTAGACGTACCCGAGTCGGGATCCTCCGGTGGTTCATACGTATCCTCTTCTTCGAGCAGATATGGATGCGCCTGTAGCGACGGCAGGCACTGCAAACCGAACATTCTTTCATTTCAAATAGAATCGAAACAAACTTGCGTCACTGACACGTTCGCATCGACACCAACGTTGACGGAAGCCCTCAGTCAGAAAGATGTCACCGGCGCCATCGAATGTTGAATTTTCGGACCCAGATGGCTGGTTATCGAGGATGGCTTGTGCGATGCAGTTGACAGCAGGCGTCAAACAGGGTGAGGACGCGGAGGTTCTTGTTCTCTTTGGTTCAGGCTCGTCGTCCTGAGATGAGGAACGTGAACGCGGTCGTTTGATCGTGACGGGTTGGGGATCTGCGACATCCAGTAGGGTTTCATCAAAGGACCCCTGAGATTTTCCTGGAGAATCCTCTTGGAGTCTTCGCCAGGAACCTCGTTCCCCATCGCGTACTACCATGATGACGCCCTTGGTTCCTGCGTATCGACGGAGGATGGGCGCATTACTCACGCATGCGGCACACACGAACGAATCGTAGTCATCGGCAGATACCAGGGGAGGGGGTAAACCAGAGGATGCATCCGAATGGTCGTCCTCGTGTGTAGTCGCGTCGTCGGGATCAGGCAAGTCAGGGGAGGACTCGCGCGGCGGCGGTCGTTCGCGCAAGTTGAGACATGATTCATGAAACCAGTCCTGTGTAGGAAGAACCAGTTTGTCAGCACGATGACGGTAGTGTAGAAGGGGGCACAACCTCACACGCCAGGCACTGGATCATCGTCTCTAGCTCCGTCTTGTGGTCATACGGTCTCGCACACCGACAGAACAGGCCCCGAAAGTTTTGACCATATTGATTCACGCCATTTTCCTCCTCCGGGTTCTTGTGAAGGGTGCATGAGTGAGGAATAGCGGCGGTCGGACAGTCGCAGCGGAAGTGGCGTTTCGGAAAGAGTTCGATTTGTTCGTGGTCGGTGTGGCAAGCAATAGAGCAGGAGGAGCAAATTCCACGTGGGGTGGCACACGTCAGGCAGAGATAGACAGCCTGTCTGATAGGTCCCATGCTGAATGTGCAGCGGGAGAACTCGTGAGGCAAGGCGAGCGCGGCCTCGCGAAGTAACGCATCATGAGAAGCGATTAGATCGTTCAGAGAGCTTGGGCCACTGGGGGACATTGAAACAAAAGTTTTGACTATCCCAACGTCGTAGAACAAACTTGAACTTGGTGCAAGGACGCGAACCCGTCGATTACGTAATGAAAGTCAACGACGTTCCTGCTCGATTGCAAGTTCAAGGACGTGACCCATACTCAAGTTCCTCGAGCTTGGCCTCAGTGGAGACATGGCTACTAAGGTCAGTCACGCCGTACTTAAACCCCCCCACAGTGTCTCGGCAATTCCATAAGGGTTTGTCGTGTATTCTCATGGCTCATTGATAGCTCGCCGACGTCAGATGATCACCTGAACTTCTTCGCCGCAGTCACCATTGGACATAAAAAGACCTGTCCTGGGTCTTATCGTCAATCCGCTTTGGATCCCCACCTTTCCAGTGACTACGAGTGATGGGTGGTCTCGACATTGCCAAAGTTCGCGCCTCCTTCCCCTCTTTACGCACCGGTTACATCTTTGCCGACAATGCGGGGGGCTCTCAGACAGCCCAACCTGTGATCGATAACATCGTCGATTACCTCAGCAACACAAACGTACAGCTCGGCGCAGACTATTCCACTAGCGTACAGAGCACTCAGCGCGTCTCGGGTGGATCGGTCGCCGCAGCTCTGCTGTTCAATGCTGCTTCTGTAGACGAAGTTGGCTATGGACCCAGTTCTACCATGGTGTTTGAAAACATTGCTAGAGCACTGGATCACGATATTCGTCCTGGAGATGAGTTCATCATCACCGAAGAACATGAGGGTGAGGATCCTTGCGTGTTCTGAGGGCTCTGCACTGATGATGATTGGCCGGCAGCGAACAATGGTCCTTGGAAGCGATTGGCAGAACGCAGCGGCGCGGTTGTGAAATATTGGCGCACTACCGCAGTCGAGGAGGGCAATCCATACTCTTTTACCTACAAAACAGAGAATTTGCTTTCTCTCGTTTCACACAAGACACGTCTCGTCGCTATCACGGCTTGCTCAAACATATTAGGCGAGATATATCAAATCCAAGACATCGTCACGGCGCTCAGGCGACGAGCGAGAGAAGTCGGTGCACCCAAGGTTGAAGTCTCTGTCGATTGTGTGGCGTATGCACCACACAGACAGATCGACGTCCAGAAATGGGATATCGACTATTGCGTCTTTGCTGTATACAAGGTGATATATTCGTTGACACTGGAGTTCAAGACGAAGTTGACGCCATATACGCAGTTGTATGGCGCGCATAACGCAGCGTTTTATATTCGTGCCACTGTTCTCGAGTCGTCGCTCAAGTCGCTCGCCCATCACTTTCTCGCAGTACACGACAGCCCGCAGAAGATCCAGGTCGGCGGTCCTGGTTACGAGCTTGTTCATGGCGCCAGCGGGGTCGTTTCGTACCTGCTTTCGCTCACGCCGGAAAACAAGTTGGAAGCATCCTTCGCTGCCATTGCGCAACATGAGCAGGGCCTCTTGCGACCTTTGCTATCCTTCCTCACAGACAAGCAGCAATACGATAGAGGCGTTCGCCTTGTTGGAACGACCACGATTGACCCGTCGAGGGTCCCAACGGTTTCCTTCGTAGTCACCGGCCAACGTGCAATTAAGAGCAGGGATCTCGTGGCCGAGTTTGACAAGGAAGGAGATGTGCGTTTGGTTTTCTCGATCATTGTCAGATTTCTGACCCTCCCGCGTCACATAGATTGGTATCCGCTTCGGCCATTTCTACGCATACAGCCTTATCATCCATGCGACGCCGAAGCTGGATCCCGCTGATGGTGTTGTACGCATCTCTCTCGTCCACTACAATACGGTAGAAGAAGTTGAGAGGATAATTAGCGTCTTGCGCAGAGTGCTTGCTTGAGAACGAATGTATTTCCATTGCAGTGTAAAACACGTGAATAGGGGCCACATGACCCGCGGAAGACCGTGCTATCTATGACCGCCAAGCATCGCGCGGCCAAAGCTCTTGGAGGTTCACCAGCACTCACTATTCAGACATGGCGAGCCAGAGCGGACCCGACCCCATTCTCCTCACGCTGTTTGCCAATCGCTTCATGAGCGTTGCAGAAGCGATGGGAAGATCACTCCAGCAGACATCCATCAGCACGAACATCAAGGAGAGACTGGATTTCTCGTGCGCGCTCTTCGCACCCGACGGCGACCTTGTCGCGAATGCACCTTTCATCCCTATCCACCTGGGGTCGATGAGCTTGTACGTGTATACCGTCCAAGAATCCCAACGTCACATTCATCATGGCATATCTTGATCCAGCGCTGTCAAGTATCAGATGAAACTCCACGGAAAGAACCTCAAGGACGGCGATGTTCTGATGACCAACTCTCCTCATGCCGGTGGATCGTGAGTGCATTGCGTTCATTCGGGGAACGAGCCTCCTCGCCCAACCATGCGCTGTAACAGTCACCTCCCGGATATTACGATCATCACGCCCGTCTTTGACACGGAATCGAACGAAATCATCTTCTTTACTGCATCCCGCGGACACCATGCAGACATTGGTGGCATTCTTCCGGGTTCGATGCCCCCTACGTCGGTCAACATCTTCGAGGAAGGCGCAGAGATCATCAGTTTCAAAATAGTAGATGGCGGCATCTTTGATCAGAAGAACCTTCACGGATACATGGTCGAGAAACCGGCTCAGTACCCGGGCAGCTCTGGTTGCCGAAACATAAGAGATGTGGAGAGCGACCTGAAGGCGGTAAGCAAAGCGGTTGCACGCCCTGACGCAGCATGACCCCTCTCCCAGCAAATCGCTGCAAACTACAAGGGTGTGCAGTTAATCCGCGCGAGTAAGGGCGATGCTTTGGTTTTCATCTCCATCACTCACATGTCACTAGTGGTCAATGACTACGGCTTGAAAACTGTGCAGGAGTACATGTATCACATTCGCGCCAATGCCGAGAACTCGGTAAGAAACCTCTTGGTGGAAGTTGCGAAACGGGCAGGCACCAATATTTTGACATCCGTGGACTATCTTGATGATGGGACGCCTGTGAATACTCTTTGGTATTTCTCGTCGAGCACGATCTCACAATGGTGGTATCAGATTCAACTGAGGGTCGAGATTAACGAGGAAACACGATCTGCGGTGCTCGACTTTGAAGGCACTGGCTGTGAGGTTCGGGGAAATCTGAATTCCCCCATCTCCGTCGTACATTCTGCTGTCATCTATTGTATGCGGGCCATGCTGGACGTCGATATTCCTCTCAATGCTGGCTGCCTGGTGCCACTAGACGGTGCATACATCCTATTCACAAAGCAAGAACCTGCTGATAAGAAAGGTCACCAGTCAGAATCCCGAAGAAATCGTTGTTGTCACCTTCTCGGACCGCCGCGGTCTGCGGAGGAAATGTCCTTACGTCCCAGCGAATTGTTGACGTCGTATTGAAGGCCTTCCATGCTTGTGCTGCTAGCCAGGGGTGTACAAAGTGAGTGTGAAACTTGGCTTGCCTTATCTTCAGGCTCGGAGCCCATTCTGTAGCAATCTTACCTTTGGCACTGGGGGCAAGAACAACGACGGGGTAGCTGTTGCAGGATGGGGGTATTATGAGGTAGCTATACTCTTTCTAAAGTGGTCTCGCACTGACCTTGCAACAAGACCATTGCGGGAGGCTCAGGTGCTGGCCCTGGGTGGCACGGCACGTCTGGCGTGCATACACACATCACGAATACGCGTATTGGAGATGTCGAAATTCTGGAGCGTCGATACCCTATTCTTATGCATCGATTTGGATTGCGCGCCGGTTCTGGTGGGAACGGAAAGTGGCATGGCGGGGATGGTGTCATCCGGGAGTTTGAAGTGACTCACCCGCTCCAGGTGTCGATCTTGAGCGAGGTGAGTGTCCATTTCTTGTGTGCGGACCTCACAAACCGAGTCTTATTCTATAGCGACGAACTCGAGCACCATATGGAGTGGACGGAGGAGCGGATGCTCGGATGGGTCGAAACACGTGGATTAAACAGAGGCGTCAACAAGACGGCGACCTGGTTGCAGACGAAGATCAGGGACCACGGTATGTGAACATTGGGGGCAAGGCAACAGTTTTCATGGGCAAAGGTGATCGACTGCTGATCGAGACACCTGGCGGTGGGGGATGGGGCACCCCTAGCACAGGAGGTGCGGAGGGTCTAGTGCAATCGCATAAGCCAGCATGGGAGGCGCGAGGTAGTTTTGCTGAGAGGGCGGCTGCACAAGCTAGTTTTTGAACATGAGTAGGTAGTAGGTACAGTATAATGCAACAACTCCGCCGCTACGCTTCCAACATGAAAGCTTGAATCTTGAATGCAACCACCGTCCGGCCGTTGCCCAAAGGCACGTACGACAATTCCTCGTGGGGCGGGCCAACGGACGCACGACGCACTGCTACGAAACCAGAGCGATTTCAGTACTTTTACGCGGGTTCGTCCAATTTTTTTGGGGGGGTTCGACGCGCGCGAGGCCATGCAAAACTGTCGACGCCAAGTTTGAACGAGACGAACTGAATCTGGTGAAGACGAGGCCAACAGTAAGCCTCTGAAAGTATTCCACCGCACTTTTTACGATTGGATTTGATGAAATTCATGCTCGCGCCACATATGAGCAAGCATTTTGAATCCACGAAACATCCATCATAAGTAATGCTACATGGGTACTAGTTTGGTAGCCTGAATTTGTGCCGGTCCGGGCTACCAGGAGAATAATTTACAGAACCTAGTTGTGTCTATCTTATACCGATGCTGGAACTGTATGCAATGTTACTTTCCTATCTTGTTGCTCACGCTGTTGCTCGTCGAGCTGCGATTGTAAGCCCATCAGTCATGTGGAGAGGGACAGTAAACGAGCCGTCACGCACAAAAGTTTGCCAGGAGTGATCTGCGGTAGACTATGCACCCATCGTTAGAGTGAGTCAGAACACTAAAGAGTAGGCGCTCACTCGTCGCATGCCGCTGGCCGCGGCTTCTTGGCGATTTTTCTGGGTGAGGACACCTGCGACCAAGAGGACGCCAATAGTGAGCCCCTGTGCCCACATACGAGCTTGCACGGCCTGAAAAGAATGTTGAGCATGTAAAGATATCCATGGTCACAGTTCAAGCCACCTTTTGGGGTAAAGTCATATACCTATGCCGGGAAGATTCAGCCCGATCGAGATTGACAAAGAGCGGGACAACAACTCACTTGTCTTTTGCCACGATGGCACCAGCTGCGGCCATGGAGAGTGCCCAGCTACCGAGGATGATAGAATACTGATGGCGAGAGGCCCAGTCAAAGGCCTTGTCTGTAGTAGAAAGTGAGTTGAACCGAGCCTCTTCTTCCGCCGCGGCACGATCCAGTTCTAGCTTTCCGGAATCCGACCTGACGTATATATGATCGGGTCAGCTGAATTGGAAACATACGCATGCTGACTCGTACCATTGCTTTCGTTCGAATTCCAAGCTACGCCACTCTGCTTTCATGGACGTGAAGGGGCCGACGATTAGGACGACGCCAGCGACACGGAGAGGAAGGGGGAGGGAGCGGTACCACGCTGATTTACGATGAAGGTAGTAGAAACCGGGTATGGCGACGGCAGAACTGGCGATGAAGCCCTCTAGTGCGCCGCGCATTACGACGGAGTCATGGTCCTTCCACTCGTCGGCACTGATGTTGACTTTCATGATGAGGATGCAAGTAGTTATGTCTCGCGTTTACCCTTTGCCTTGCCATTTATATACTGACCGCAATCACCTTCCCTCGGCCTGATGCGGAGTTTCACCTCCGTGTTTTTCCGAGTCCTCCATGTCTGACAAAGTGCAATCTGACAAAGTTTCCCAGACGGACCGAGAGATCCGATTGAGCCTTTGCAACGTCGTGAAAATGGCCATGTCGAGTCTAACGTTCAGTCGTCAATCCGACCCTGCCAAAACATAATGTGATATAGGTGAATGTCGTTAACCGATTCAAACAACGTCATCAGTATAAAACCTGGGAGAGCTCGCTCCACTCGTTGGCTTGACTCGCTTTCTTTCTTCTTTCTCTACGCTCCTTACAGTTGTTCAGCATCATGAGGTTGTCTGTCCTCGCCGCTCCTTTACTTCTGGCTTCTACCACACTCGCTCATTCACCACTCAAACGTGGCCAAACCACAGATACCTGCGCAAATATCGACGCCGACCTTGTGTTCTCTGATGTTTTGGTTGATGGTGAATCATCTCTTCACCACCTTCTGCAGTGCCGAGTTCCGACCTGATCTACTAGGCAAGCCATATGATGCTGGCCATATCCACATTAGTGTTTGTATCTCCCAGGTAAAAACACTTGTCGGTCACTACAATGTGACAGAAGCCGCCGCCAAGGTTGTTGGCATCGACAAGGTCGAGTCTACTGTCACTGGCATGGTGAATCTACGTGTGTCTTCTTACAATACGATGAATGCTTATCCTGGCTCTTCACAGATCAAGAAAGCGGGCGTGCAGTGCACCTACCCACCGCACGCCAAGCCCGCCCCCGGTAGTAATGAATGCGACTTTATATGCACAGATGGTTTCTTGCCGATGCCCGCAAATCATCCTTCTGCGTGCACCTGTCCTCCGCATCTCATGCAGTGCGATGGTAAATGTGGTCATTACCACATGGACTGTACTACGACACCACCCCCTTCGCGTCGGCAGAACGAACCAAAGTGTGGCGAGGACCTCACAATGTGCGGTGTGCCCGACGCAACATCGGGTCAAGCATACAAGTGTACCGATGTCACGTCTGACTCCTATACCTGTATGTCTCTCAATGTCCAACCCCAACCGCTACCTCTGACCATGACTCCACAGGCGGCGGCTGCGTCAAGGCCTCTCCTTTCGGTGGCCCTTCCATCGATGGGGTCAACTGTCATAACATTCCCAACGTCGACGAGGTTTCTTGCAAGGATAGCAAGTGTTTCGTCCATACTTGCAAGAGTGGCTTTACTGCCTCGGCGTCCAACGATGGATGTGTTGCGAAGCCCGATGGAAAGACTACTCGTGGTTTCCCTATGTCGAGGGCTGGTCGGATCGTTGATATTGCTACTGGCCATGTGTACATGGCTGCCCGCGAGGAGTTTTCGGAACCTCGTGCCGACGCAACTTCAGGTCTCGCCCACCCAATCCTCTCTGGTGCTAAAGCTTCCTTGAGTGGTGCCCGATCGAATATGCATCACGACATTCCTAAAGGCACCAAATTCCCCCGTGAGTCTGTCCCGTTCAAGGGCCATGTCACCAACATCGTGGCCGGGGTGGCCAAGGCAAGGACCCATCTTGCTCGTGACGTCGTTAATGGCGAGCAACACTGAGGAGGGTAATCTTTGTCGGATTGGTTGGTGACGCGGGCAAAGTGTCTAATCACAAGTTTACTCGCTGTCTATGATACTCAACTTGGTAATAACTTTGCTGTTCGTCTGATAATCTAAATGTTCCACAAACATCTTGGTCATCGATGGGGGTACTGTAACTTATAAAAAAATATTACATAAATACAAAAGACGACGTCTGACGGTCCATTTGTGAACATGTTTCTTTCATCTGAATATATGGAATACAAGAGCCAATTGTAGATCTTGAGGCCCGGGCTATGAAATCTTGAGTGCGTCATTCAATTGAACACAGTTGCGTCATCCCCTCGGATCTGATATAAAGCAGGGCTGTAAAAAGATGTCGTTCGTTTCATTCTCGCTCGCAAACTAATGTCCACCGACCGAGTTCATCCATCTGCTGCCGGCACGAATACGAGGCCCGATCGAACAGAGCCCGGTGACTACACAGACGATCCAAGCCTGTCACCACAACGACACGCGGGATCAGTTGGTCTAGGCCCCAATTACCCAATAGGCCCGGTGAGTTCGAGAACGTATGCGTGTGACTGCATTGCACCTTTTGACCCGCATGTGCGCTGCTCGTCAAGGGCCTTGGCGACAAGCTGGGAGGTGTGGCGGAAGAGATCAAGGGCAAGATTCTGAGAAAACCCGAGGTTGTCGAGCATGGTCATGAACGCAGGACTGGCGAGTTGGTGCGCAAGGAACGAGAGCGGGTACGTCGCGTTCATTTGTGAGCGTTGAGGGAGTCGTGCAGATTGGATTGATACGTTTTAGGATAATGCCGCTGACCCTTTCAAAGCATCTCACGCTGAGGGACAGTGACCTGTGGCTGCTCGAAATGCTGGAGTGTGATTTGGAGGCAGGGTGCGTTGAGAATGTTCGCAAATGCACTGTCCAGACAATATTTCACACCTAGTATCATGTTCAACGGAGAGCCTGTACGTTCGTGGGGTGGATGAGATAACCTATGTACGATCCATCGAGTCTGACTGCGGAAAGTGTGACCATGTACCGCTGTCGCCATCGGGAAGAGCCACCGTCTGCACATTTACTCGTCGGAAATCACCACTCTCGTCCTGAGAACATTGCGAGCTCAGCCCAGAAGAGAATCAAGAATCAGTCACCTTGCCTGTCTCTCTCCTGCGCTTTCCTCGCAGACACTCGGGAGGTCAACATTTGCGATGCTTAGCTGGATAATGAAGCCATGACGAGTTTTCGCAGCTGTGGTTTTCACGTTAAAGTCGTCCAAATCATGTTCTCTCTCCGTCAAGAGGTAGAGACCGACGGTGTGAAACCCGGTGGAGGATTCACCAGGGGCTCGAGGTCGGGTTTTTGATGAAGATGACGAGATGGGCTCGGTCAGCATGGACCGATATCTGGGGGGAAGCAATGTTGGATATCTGATGCATACAAGGCTGCGGGGCAAGCACGAGGATCGGTACGAGGGCAAATCATGTATGCCATATAACCGGATGAACTACTTTGCTACTAGCTCTGTAGTAAGCCATTTTGTATAGCTGTATGTATCTGTCAAAGTTAACATCTCGTCACCAGAGGCAGAAAGCATGTATCTCTCATACTCCACAATCCCATTAGTTAGCAATAACTCCCCTTTTCCAGTACTCTTCTCAACATATTTCATGTAGAGCAACTGGTCTGTAATTTCAGCCTCACTTTGCATGGCATCACGTATGAGCTGATCTTGGTCAATATACCTATTGCAACCACCATTAGATCATTCCGATATATGTACAATGTATTCACCTATGATACTCTAGTAATTCTTCCTGAGGTACTTTTGGGTCGAGAAGCTGACTTGCTAATATCCCAGTGGCCTGAGTGTGAGTCTCAGCTTTGTCATATGCCTGAGACCTTGCATCCATGTTTGTTGATCGCATGGATTTTCTCATGACATCATTATGGGATGGAGCTTGATTAGCAATCCAGCGCCTGACACCTGCCATCAATCTATCACCACCAAGGATCAATATGATTGACCAAACGACCAAACAGAATCCAAACCTAGGCTGATGTACTGCATTTGGATTGCTAGGCAAGAAGGGACTATAGCCTCCATGATTCATGGACTTGCTATTGCAAGTTAATATACCACCTAATAGAAGGAATAGTAGAACTCACCCAGGGGCTTTCAGAGTATTCATACAATATGCAAAATGCTTACCCAAGGAAGTGAATAGAAGTGGTCTATAATACTCTGACCAAAAATCACCCCTATGAGTTACAAAATCATGCAAACCATGCAAACACTCATCTAGAGTGTATGCAGTTTCCAGGTTGTAAGGTTGATACCATTGCTGATAACTGCCTCGTGGATGGACAATGTGCCCATGATGTTCATGAACACCAAGAAACAAATTGATTGCTGTTTGCTTGTCTGCATCTATGTCCGTTGTGAGTGCAGCTCTTGCATATGACACATGGAAACCAACCTAATAAAGAATTGGTGTAAAAACGCCGGATGTTCTCGATTATATCACGAGAGTGACTATTCCAATGAGGCATTTGTCGATAGGTCTCGACCCGGTTGACAAGTGCACTTCCGGTATATTGAAGAGCAATTGCTAATAGAAAAAAGTGAGGGGAAAGGAGGAAAACATTGGTATGATGCATACTGTCACCGTGATCATGATACATCTCTGTCAGCATGTTGACGGCATCCGAGTCAAATGGCAGATTTGGATTTCCCACTACTCCAAGCGCGTAAAGTTGATGTCCAAAAGCTCGCTTTCCGAACACGAATTGAGCAGCATTCGTACGGTCCAGACAGTCGACACAATTGATACGACATATACCATTCTGCAAAAGAATGTCACTTCGCCACGACGGAACTTCTTTGTTCCTGCGGAGTATTGGATCAGTGCAGCTAACATGGATAATACATGTATAATATGCACTTACGATTCACTTTGCAAGCAATGTGAGAACGGCTCCGCGCCGGTGTGAAAAAAGCCCGTCATTTGGATCGATTCCTCGGCCATGTCCTCCAAGTAGCTGATAACATCTTGCGTTTTTCTATGGACGACAGGTAAGAGGAATATTGTTTCTTCAATGTCAAACAAACATACTCTTTGTATGCCCTCGACATATCCCATGCAAGATAAACCATTTTCTTGTCATCTGGCAAAAATTGGTTCAGGTAACGCACACACTGTGTATACTCGTCTAAAAGTTTGGATTCTCTGGGTACAGGCTCTCGCCTCTTGATAAGGTTGAGGATGAAAATAGGAGCTCCATAGCAAGCAAATAGGTTGTTAAAGTGACGAGAGGCAGCAGTGTAGAATGGGTCAATCACATTGACTGGAAGACGCATTGAGTGAGTGACATAATTAGCAATCAGGGACTGACTTTCAATCGGGGGACGGGGGCTCATAGTGGTGGTGTCTTGTGTCCAGTAAATAGGAATGCTACCTCGGTACTGCAACAACATCATGAGCAGAGAGGGAAGTGCACGGAAACTACAACATACTTGTACGTAGCTCGTATACCGTGGACTCGGCCGGCGGGAGTGACCCTGCTCGGTCGGAGAGTAAAACGGTGTAGTTAAAGCCTCTGAGACGATTTGCTCCGTCTCGACCTCGTTCGCGACATTACCCTTCCATTGGATGAGAAAAAGTGGAAAGGAGAAGCACTTGAACTCTTACCTCTTCGTTAACGCCTCTCGTCAAGTACCTAGCACCTGCATAATGACGAGAGCGGCGAGCGATCAAAGTGACAAAGATGATGCGACCAAGTACGTTCAATTCTAAGTAGAAAAATGTCGGTGTTGACTGAAGCCGGAGCAGTTGACACTCACTGGCTTGATCGACATGCCCATGGATGAGTGGAATCAACCAAGCATGAACCCCTCGCGGAGCCGTATCCGTGAAAGGGCGTGACATCATATGAAAGTTCCATACATAACGATCGTTGAAAGGCAAGGAAGAGTTCCGAAATCGGTTTGGTTTCGTAAGATTATTCTGGAGCGTCGAAGTAATGTCATACGAGTGGCTTTGACTACACTGAGTACTGCGTCGTCGTTCGTACAAAGAAGAGTACCTGAAGTAAAAATTCTTCGACATGTCGACTTGTTTGAATATGTTGAGCAGACGTTGTTCTTCCGCGGGCTTTTCTATCTTGTGGTTGACACATACGGGTATTATATCGGTGCTCTCGCAATGATAAAGGTAGTGACCGCCGAGAAGTGCGACGACAGAGCGTTTTGATATCACGATCATGTACCACCCTGCGGTGAACTTTACAAAACCTGTCAGCGATTTGTCAAACGGGGCTAGCGCGCGAGCGGGAAGACGGCCAACCGGCAATTCCAAAGATCACTCTGGCTTTGCCTATGCCACCGGATCCCTTGTTTCCGTCATCAAGCATCTTGAGCATGGCACTCATCTGTTTTCCGCTGTAATCGGTGTCATCCTCGACGACAAGTAGGTCGACTGGAGAGGTGCGGTCGATTTTGATGATGCGGTGGCGGGAATCGGATGCATTGGATGCGACGACGTAGAAGCGCAGCTTGTTCTCATAGAGGATGAACTTGTTGAAGACGGTGGGCATGGTTGCAGGCATGGTGGTGGTCCACAAGAGTGGCGACACTAAACCCTATTGGGAAATGCTTGCAATATCATCGTCGAGTGGGTCATCCGAGACTCTCTGTACATGCGATGATGATGCTTTCTACTTCATCCTCCTGCTTAGCGCACGCGTCCAGCTGGTTCTCCTCAAACTATGCTAAATGGACTCCTGCCGAACTGCGTACCAGGCCCGAACATCGTGTTAATAACATCAAATTACTCCCTTCCTTCGACAAGCCTCACCTCCGCGACCTCGCCGACGCCAACTGAATCCCCTTGTAATCTATGTCGAAGCTGGTCGACAGTGGTCGCTGGACCAGTACAACGGAGCTCAGCGTGCCTTGGAGCACATCAAGGATGATTCATTCGACAAGTACGGCGAAAGCAGGCTGGGAGCTTTCCTGCTCGAGCAGGGAGTTGTCGCCCCTCGGACTCTCGCGAGTAGCTTGTCCTCCTTGCCAAGAATAAGTATCGCGCATACACCGACGCAGCCCATTCCAATGCTTGCGGTGGCTCGGGCAACTCACGAGGTCACTCGCGCGTTCGACGACACGAAGGATTACATTTATTCCACATGAGATAAACACCGTTTAAGAAACTACCGTGAAGACCACGACATCGTCGAGGCAAAAGCGCAAAGACAAAAGATGAGTTATCAAGGCTTTCCGACGACTATTATCGCAAAGCGACCTCTGACCACATGGTCGGACTCGGACATCTGCTAATGGCTTTCAGAGCACAAATATCATGAGAGTAAAAACACGTGAACCTCGTTGATCTGACTACAGCAAGTGAGCATTCGTCCACTCTCTTACTCGCCTCAACGCAGCCGATTCTTCATAGGTGCTCCGATGT
Organism: Boletus pseudopeckii; assembly: GCA_038092915.1. Classification (NCBI taxonomy): domain Eukaryota; kingdom Fungi; phylum Basidiomycota; class Agaricomycetes; order Boletales; family Boletaceae; genus Boletus; species Boletus pseudopeckii. Next base: position 948 of record JBBPRH010000489.1, on the reverse strand, counting down.
TGGTAAAAGTTGCTTCCTATCTTGTATGGCCAGACGCCTGTTTACGTGCACATTGCGCGAGCGAGGTATCTCTGCACGCGACAGGTTTTGAGTGGGAATTCGCGCGATGCTGCACGAAGGTCGATGATGTGCGTCAGTGTGCAGACACGAAAAAGGCTCATGCTTGGAGTTGAGGCTCGCACAAAGTTGATCAGGCGCGAGAAAAAGCGGTCGAGCGTTCGAGCGCAAGTGTGAAGAGATTCAAGTAGCATTCAGACAGGCCCTGGGCCACTGCTCTATAACGGGCAACCAGTCATTGGATAAGTTTCCCACGCCAGTAATCAGGCTTAGATGTTCTCCCCTACTGAACTCTTGCACTTATCTGGGACGGCCTAAATGCCTTCCAAGTCACTAACTCCGGAAGAGACAGCAAAGGTTACTGCTGCTCTTCCAGCCTCTTTCAACAAGATTTTTGTTGCAGTGCCTGCACGCATCTACTTTGCGCACACGCAGCGTGACCCGTGGACATACGGCGGACTGCAGGGAGCACTCGCATTCACCTATGACAAGTTGAGAGACGCATCTGTCTTGAAGCTGGTGGATTTCGCAGGCACGCGCGGCGTCCTATGGCAGCATGATCTTTACGATCAGTTCGAGTACCACAAAGACCAGCCATTCTTTCATTCTTTCGCCGGTGATGTGAATTCGTCCTCTCTGACAGAGAAATAGCAACTCAAGCACTCTTTTTTTTTCAGGGGTGCATAATTGGCGTAATGTTCGCCGCAGAGACAGACGCAAACTTGTTCTACAAGAAAATCACAACTCGCAAAGCGGAGAAAGGTATGCGAGAAAAGTACTGCCCCAAGAATCGGTGTCCTCATGTTGCTTGTTAGCCACAACGGTTGCATCGGAGCCGAAGAAGGTCAAGAAAGGGGGGAAGATCGACAAATCAATGATCTCAGGGGCACC
>JBBPRH010000488.1:0-16603 GCA_038092915.1 Boletus pseudopeckii | reverse complement strand
AGGGTGAGACCTTCTTCCAAGGCTTCCCGCGAGGCTGCTGCCTCCAACATTACATCTGTGGGCTCCCAGCCCCCCTTTGGTACTTGGAAAAAAGGGAGTCAGCTGCGAAGGTAATGGGAGAAGCTAACCAAGTCCGGACAAGAACCAACGCGTGTGGTAGGTACAAGGCTCTTTATATAAGATGAAGGAAAGGAAGTCAGGTGGGAAAATACGCACAGACCCATAAGTCTTGACGTTTCCGACTTGTAATGACAAGCACCTTGCCCGCGGCGCTGGTGATCGGAATTGCGCAGCATACCACGCGAGGAACTTCACGACCTTTTGTGCCCATGGTTCAGGATGGATGAGATGCTTCTACACGGGCGGAGTGCGAGTTAGAATGAGGTCGAGGACGTTCCGGAGGACTGGGTAGAATTATGCAGTGGGCCCCGGACTGATGATGGTATGAAAATGAGCGCGCTCTCCACTGAGGCAGTGAGTACTCCGACCTTAAAAGGACAGCTTGCGTGTTGTGGACGACGGGAGGGGCACTGCAGCGAGTTATTGTATGTTCCGTGATTTGTGGTGCGGTGGAGTTTGTGGTTGTGGAGGAAGATGGAGAGAACGTGGCAAGAAAAGGACGTCGGAAAGACTGAAACCCTTTCGCAAGTTTTTGAGTGCAAGTGGTCGTGTGTCTGAAATAATTTACGCTGTGTGGTGATGAAGCAGGGAATGTATGACAGGCGGACCAACAGGGTGGCCACTGCACGCACGTTCGCCGGCATTGCCACGGCATCAGCGCCGCCGCACCCCCCTAGATGATATCAACAAAACAACCTGAATCCGTCCATCGATGAATTCGTGCGAGAACGCGTCTTCTTCTGCAACTGAACCTTCCTTTAACAAGCAAGGCAACCACATGCGACCCTCTAATTTAAACGGTTCACGGCATTGCCTTGCCCCGCGCCGAACCTCGGAAATGATCACTCAAAAGACACCTCACTATATCAGGGGGATTGTTATTCATGCATACTCTACAAACGCATGGCTTGCGAGGACGACTGTGGTATCACCACCCCAGGACAGATACGACCTTCGCATCTATTCATTCCATCTGTAAATAGGTCAACAGCGTGAGAGCAGCACAATGGAGCAGGTTTGATGACTTACGCCACTAAGAACATGCATAAGACGCCAAAAGCCATCGCACAGAACTTGAGAAGCTTCATCAACCATCCGAATATATCAAACAAGGAAGCCGTCATACCTCGCGCAACGCCTGCGTTCCACTTTTACTCTCCGCTAGCAGACTGATTTCCACGACAAATCATCAACATCGACACGAATCATCGACTTGGCACTCACGTAGGCAGCACAGCAACAGCACCGATGTACAAAAACCCTCCGGCGACAAAAGGAATCACCTTCACCGTGTCAGATAACTTGTCAAACTAGCTGACTTGGAAGACGTACCAAATCCGCAGGCTGCACCGTGGTGCCAAGGATTCCCAAAGCGTCCTGCCTCACGCCTGCCGCTAAATCGACTGACATTGACTCCGCGCCAGAGGCTGACAAATTATGAATCGCTATGCCCATGAATGTACTGTTACGAAGAGGGTTAGAAACGCATTAATGAATGTCCGATCGCTCGGTTACTGTCATTGAAGTGCCACTCACCCAACCTAATCAAAATCGAGCGCAAAATCTGAATCCAAAAGTACCTCGAGATTATGAAAACGTACGAATGCACCAATAGCAGTCAAAAACTGCGATTTCATAGCCTGCCCCTTGCTAAATCCGCTGCGAACCAGAATTGAATAGTCAGCGATCTCGTGAGGTATCTCATGGGCAAAGCAAGCCAAGGTAGTGGTTGCACCGATCAGGGGGGATGAGTAAAAGGACGCAGCCATGCTGGAAACAAACTTAGTCAGGACGGGGTCCACATGCGTCTGGTGACTCACGCCAGGCCATCCGTTCTATTTGAGGGGATTAGCATGGACAGTAACACAACGGAGAGAAAATACATCATACATGTTATGGACAAAGTCACCAAAAAGGTTTAAATAAGCCGAGAGCTTCGAAGGGCCAGTGCCTGATTGCAACAGGTCGACTTGTTCTGATTGGTTACTCCCAGACCCTTTCTCTCCGCCTCTGGGCCGCAGACCATCAGCTGACGGCGTGATCGATACACCGGAAGCAACGGCGTTAGCTGACGTGTCTACATGTGAATGGGAGTGGGTGTGGCCGTGCGAATGTCCCTCGGCGCCTTCGTCACCACCAAGGACCCGTAAGGACTTTTCCATGATAAAAAACGCAGAAAAGCCAACAAAAATAGCAAGCCTACCGACCGATGTTGAGTCGTTGAACTATGACCATCAGAGTTTACATACCCGATGAGTATGTTTCTTTTGTCTTCCACCATGACAAAATGAGCACCTGAATCTTGATGCTCGCCAAGGAACGCGTGGGGAACCAAATGCAGGAAGACATCAGACAAGAGGCCGCCTGTCTGCACAATCCGTGAGATCAAGTAATTCAAATATTGATGGAAAGCGGAAGCTGACGGCGAACGCGGTCATGGTGTTGAGGGTATTTGTATCGATTTCCGCGGGAATGAATGCAAGGATAAAGTTAGGCACCCTGAAACGTTGGTGAACCGCTCAGTAAAACCAGGCTCGAAAATCATCCAAGACTCAAATTGACGTACGAGCTGATGTAAAATGTTCCCAGAACTGCGAGGAACGTTCACGAACGTGTCAGGGACTCCATACACTGAAAACAACAGACCTGCGTTCCAGCCGGGACCAAAGGGGAACAACCAGCTGAACACCTGTCGCATGATTGGAGATTCATTATCTTCCACAGCGCGTTTGAGGTCGCTCAGCTTCTCCACAGCAGCACAGTCGTGAATATCGGATTCCTGGTTGTCAGTAACATGTTCGGCAGTCAGCAGTGTAGAGCGGTCTGAGGTTTATTGAGACATTCACCCGAACGACTAACTTCGACTGTTCAGAACAGAGTACGGTGTGTGTAGTCAGTGCAAAACACAGTAAAAGAGTGACATATAGTATGGTATAACCCCTTGGCGCTCCCATGTTTCGAATTCGAGAGAGAATTGCAAGTGAGTGTGTGCTGCCGCAACGCGGGACCAAAGTGGCTGCACTTGTCCGCGAAAGTGCAGCTTACATAAGCAAAAAACACCTAAAAACACTAAAACCTCGTCAAGTGTTTTGTACTATTGTAAAAACATGTCTAGTATATGTAAAGTATGCTATTACCAGTAGGTATTGATGGAATGAGTAGATGAGTTGCTATATACGAAGGAGTGACTATATATTACCTTCTTGCTATCGTATCTCGTCGTATTCATCATCACGGGGAATCTTTTCGCCTCGGGAACGGGCAGCCTGACGGGCGGAGAGCCGCAGGGCTAGTGGAGACGATCTGCTTTGGTCCCAAGGCGATATTGGGGTAAAATCTTCTCTCGACCCGAGCTAGCGATATAATTCGATCTGAACATCGAGATCAGCGTTCCGCATGCGATTGAGGGTGTATGGGTCGAGCACACGATGTACTGAGGCAAAATAGCTGTTTTTGGTTGCTAATACCGTCTTGTCATTGGCTTTCTTTTGTGCGATAGCGGCTGTGTCTGTTTATGCTTGATAAGTTCTTATCGACCCAGCTTCTCTGCTTGAAATCCATCGATACGACGTGCCTCTTGTCGAATGTGAGCGTGATCCGTGTCCATGGACATCGCATCCCGTGGCGTGAAAAAGTAGCATGGTCGGAGAAATGACCAATGTCGTCAAAGGCTTCTCCGTGCATGCTGTCTGAATGATCCAAGCATCCCCTCATTCAGATCGTTAGTGGTTGACATGGGAGCAAGATTGCGTTCCGCAGCTATTGAGGTTGTGATGAGGTCACCAGCAGCAAACTTGGCCGTGAATCGGGCCCATGAGTCTCAATGGTGTCCTTCAAGAAGGCGACTAGGACATTCTGAAGGGGCAGTTTCCCTCGTCGCGCACCACAATGACTATCTTCATTGCGATATAGTCATCCCAGGTTTTCAATCTGATGATGCGAAAGTGTAGGACTCAGGGCGATCGAGGAGTTCGGGCTTCGCAATATGGGCTTTGAGCTATTCGTGATGGGGACCCGTGTCAAGGACGTTGAGTTCAAGACATTCGGGGGCGCGAATGCTGCAGATGTATGGTCTAGGTATTTCGATAGCACTAGGGCGGCACCACAGCGGGAGGATATTGTGTGTTGCTCGTGTCAGGAAATTTCTTCATCACCTCGCCTTTGTACTCCATAAAGAAAAGCCTATGAATGTCATCTTTGTGGTTGAAGATTGCGCCTGCTAGATTTGTAGCTTTAACGCCACCACGAGAAGAAGACTGGCAATCTCGGCGAGTTGAAGAGTTGCATGATTGTCTTTGTTCGCATGCTTGGCTCGTTCGCACTTTGACCTTTCGAAGCTGCTCCTCCATCGCTTGGCGCCCCATGCATGGTTAAAAGAAAAGAAATTGGGGTATACGATGAACTGAGGGTAATGCACAACGCGCCTTGGCATACAGTGCGCGTTTTTGGAAATTCACGCTTGTGGCTGATGACATAAGACCCATAGGGGCTATAACCTTGCGGGAGATTTTGATCTTTTCCATAAGTACTACAAGGTTATCGGGGCGGATTTCTGAAATTTTTATGCTTGTGAGTATGAAAACTGGTTTACCTGAACATCCTATCTAAGTATTGAGTCTAAGGCTCTAATAAATAGGCTCTGATAACTCTTTCGAACGTGGTTAGAATCTCTAACAACTTTTCCCGCAGATACCGAAGTCTGAAGATCAGGATTCGTGCCCATAATCGACGGTTTCATGTTCCCGTTTGTACATCCCCACCAGCTAACAGTTATAGTACGTCAGAAGCAATCCGAAACCCGAACCGAGGTAGGTTGGACAAGTCCGAGTCCTAATTCAAAGAGACGATCTCGGATATGTATCCTTCTGCAACAGAGCAGCTTGCTCTTACTGCAGCGGAAAAGCTCATGGTTGCCACAATGGCACGCTATGATCCCTCTCACGACACGTTTCACGGTATGGCTGCCTGTGGCCCTCTGCATCCTTCTCTTTAACTCTTGTGGTTTGAATCCATCAGTCCAACGCGTAAGGAAGACAGCCTTATCTATTGCACGCTCGCTTCCCCATAAAAACCCTGATATCCTAGTTGTGGATCTCGCTGCACTCTTGCATGATGTATTGGACAAGAAATATGTCTCAGCCGCTGAAGCCGCCGATCCTTATGCATATTTTTTGCCATTCTTTCAATCACTAGTCACAGATTACGCATTGGACCTGCTATCAAATGGTCGAGCTGCTCTGATCGTAAAAATCGTGGAAAACGTTTCGTGGACAACGGAGAAGAAACTGCGCGAAAGTGGCAAACTTGAAGAGTGGCATGCTACATGCATAGAACTTCATTGCGTCCAAGATGCCGACCGTCTGGATGCAATTGGGGCATTTGGTGGGTCATAGGCTTTTCAAAATTTGGAGAGCACCTGACTGGATGACGTACCATAGGGATCATGCGATGTGCAGCATACAGCGCGGCAGTGAACCGGTGAGTTTGAGTTGCGTGGTTGCTCGCCTGTCTCTTAGGATTCAGACCTCTGCACGCCCCGGATCGTGATGATACTGCCATTCAGCACTTTCATGACAAACTCCTCCACATACGGGATAGGCTCAAGACGGAACCTGGAAAAATTATGGGTGCTCAGCGGCATCAAATTGTGGGTTGTAACGGTGGATGGGTACTCGTGCCGAAGTATTCATATATTTTTCACAGATGCTGTCTTTTTTGCAGGCAGTCCAAGATGAGTACGATGCTGAGCCTGTGCTATCGGGTTCGCTGGGAGATCGCGAGGACAGGAGCCCAATTGTTAATTAGATATCACCCCTGTAGTGACCCCCACATGGCATGCGAAATCTCAAAGACTCGAATACTACGCGACAAATGTGTACGCGACAAATGTGATGAGATGCCCCATTATTGAGGACTGCAATCCAGTTGGTGTATGATCGATAATTGACGATTTTGGACTCCCAACGCGCGTTTGCATAGATCGCAAATACCGCTGCACAGACACGTTGACATCCTGGTTTCACACCTGGCGAGCATGTCAGATGGATTACCCACCTCCCCTCTCACTTTGATGCCAGAATTATAAGAGTTGGCTGTTGACTTTCTTTCGAGTCCAAGTTTATTGTCCTGTTGACCGGATATAGGGAATCCTATGTAGAACACTCTACCTAGCTACGGTCCTCCTGCTCGAGCATCCGCGACTCTTCGGCTTGGGAAATATCGCCATCGGTTCCACCATAGTGAAATAACAAGCTAATCAGCGTTGTACTGCAATTTCTCTCACCCAACGGTTCGGAGAGCTCAAGCTCAAGGCAGCGATGAATCTAAGGCAATGCACCACGGATGTAATTGTAGTCCCGTGGTGCAAAGGAATTTGAAAATCGGGGAACAATCCCGTCAGCCTAACATGGGAGACTGGGCGGAAGAGGTTGGGGTTCTACCCACGCTGCTGGGTGTAGCCATCGGCATCCTGACCACAAAGCTGATCCATGGGATCCATGGCAGAGTGGCAGAGGTTGACAGATTCGTATTTCAAGCGATGGTATGTCCTAGGACAGTGGAGCTGTATTGTTGTATCCCTCTCGCGTGCATCATGCGACACCAGAAGTGGCGACTGAATAATGCCGGAGATCAAGTCAGACCGTAAAAAATCCACAACTGGGTAAAGCCACTAGAATCTTGAAAAATGTACATCACTAAGGACAAGGCTAAACTGTGATCGGTCAGCATATCTTTTCGCGAAACAGTGGTCAGAATTACTTAAGAACAAGTCTCCTCTTTTTCGCTTGTAACCGCTAGGTCACTTCCAGTGGTATCATATGTGTTGCCCGGTTTTGAAGAAGGGAGGGCAGTAGCCTTCCATCCACTCCTGAAGGAAGCTACCGCATTTATGAATCCGAAAATAGTGAGCCATATCTAATCATGTCATGTGTCAGCGGGTACCTCTCCTCCCCGATGCAGATACATACATTATTGGTGAAAATGCCTTGCTCGAGGGACCTATAGGAAGCTTGAGAAATTAACAGATCTTGACGAATGAAACTCACCAGTGGAGTGCCAACGGCAGATTGGCAGTGTTGGCTACAACCTCGTTCCAGAGAGAGTCCCACTTGTTCCGAAGGTCTTCTTTGTCTTCTGCGTCGATTCCCTTGCCTTTCCTCAAGTTTTTCTCTTTCATAAGTAGCAACTTCCTGTCCTCCATCAAGTGAGCAAATTGGAGGATAACATAGACTGCCCATGCACGGCAAGACCACATGGCAAGAGAGTTGACATTCAGATGGATTCGCTTTGAGGTGCGTTGGAAAAGTGGCATGATAGAGGGGATTGTAGCCGGAATGAGGTTATGGGCACGCAAGTAATAGAGATGCTCCAATGGATAATACGCCAGCATGGACCATCCCTGTAAACGCTCGATTTCGAGGAGAGTGCGAGTGGGCGGAGGACTCCTTTCCATGGATATCATCCATTGTAGGATGGGGAGTAAACCTGTCCGATCGAATAAATCGTTCGGCTAATCAACACCGAAAAGGCAGTATCACTTACCCCAGAATCTACCCAACATTTTGAAATCACCAATTATACCAGAAAAGCTTGTGAACGACGTCGCAACACTGCTGGTTGGCTCCTTCCGCAGACCCACTCGACGCTGGAGTTTCGCCCGTGCAATCAAAACCGGGGTAATAAGCTTCATTGTATATTGGATGAGCTGGAAAGAACTGTGAGTGCCGGAACGTTGCCCCAAAGTCGTAATTATTCACCGTGAATAGCTTGCTGAGTAGTGAGTGCGCTTATGAGCGGGAAGCACGAAATATGAAAGGCCGTACGCAACTCGGTACCACTCCATGTCGACAAGAATCGGATTAAATGGTTGAGGACTTCCGAGGGCGGGACAAGCGCGAAAGTCCCCAGAGTAACATCACTAACGTGTGCGAGAGCACTACCTTTAGCTAGGCGCGACATGAGGATACTCGTCAAGGGACCTGCGAGGTGAGCGCGTTCAAATTCTTCCTACCCACCTTAGACGCGGAGGTGGTCCCACCATAGGGGGGCAAGGGCTTATCGGAGTTTGAATGATACTTACCTTATAAAGTACAATATTCCCACAAGTATCAATATCAGCGAGCGCTGCTGCCGTACAAGATCGGGGTTCCAGTCGTTTCACACTTCAAGCTTCAAGATTGGTCTGTCGAATTATCTATATCAATGTGCTGGCGTTCGCTCTACCTCGGAGTAAAACGTTCGAAAGAATCGTAGCCCAAGACCAAGATAAGTACACAGTAAGATGGTTGGACTTGAATTATGAAGATAGCCCTTTCCACTTCAACTGACTATGGCTAGTGCAGAATTACCACTTTATGGACACGATTGTGTTCGTCCTCAGCTATATTGCGTCTTCCATCCCAAGGGAGCATCAGGTGTTCCTAGCAGATTAATCTCGCGGAAGGTTTGGCCAATGGTAGAATCACCTAGAATTTGCGTACCTCACAGACGAGACGAGGGACCGAGCTGCAGCTATGTCACGTCTCTCCGTTACAAGATCATCATCCCGTCACCCTGATACCGCGGGCTCGGTTGACTCAACGACTCCTGCGGATTCAACTTTGAACCATCGCCAAAATTTTTAAGCCGTGTTCTTACAAAGTAAGTGAATTGTGTCAAAATTGGGTGTAGGCCATCTAACGCCCGCCATGGGCGGTCCCCGAGGGTTTCTACTTGGTTACAGTGATGTATGCCCGAAACACGATCGGTATAAATATGAATATGCAAGCGGGGATTTCTGCATTGTTCATCCCAGATATTATTCCTGGTTGAGATGATGTTACCATTGGCTTTCACTTCGCTCCTTGCACTGGTGCAAACATCAGTCGCGCAGACGAGCACAAGCGCTGCTCCGACGGCGACCTCCACTGTGGCTTTGAACATGGCGGCCAAGGCTGCTGGAAAGCTCTATTTCGGCTCTGCTACCGATAACCCAGAGTTGACCGATACAGCCTACGTTGCAATTTTGAACAACACGCAAATGTTTGGTCAGCTCACTCCTGGAAACAGCATGAAGTGGGTATGTCTGTGCTTTTTTCCAGAGTCTAGCAGCTGTGAGTTGAGTGGTTGAATTTTTGTATCCTTAGGATGCGATTGAGCCCGAGCAGAACGTCTTCAACTTCACAGGCGGTGATCAGATCGTTGCCCTTGCAGAGGCAACCTGGAAGATCACGAGAGGTATTCCATATACATTATGTTGGCTTTCGTGTTCATTCCAGCCCCTCAGGTCACAACCTCGTCTGGCACAATCAACTCCCCGACTGGGTCACATATGGAAACTGGACACCAGAGACCTTGACTTCAGTAATCGCAACCCACGTGCGAACAGAAGTCTCACACTACGCAGGGAAAATGTGAGTTATCCCGGTAGCTTTCCACGTTCATGCACTGAACGATACCTTGGTAGCTGTAAGTCATTTCTCCTAATGAATTGCAATCTTTTGTGACACCTCGAAGACGCGTGGGATGTTATCAATGGTGGGTCTGGTGGAATTTCGCTACTGTGCGTCTGACGGAGCCTTTGTGCATTTTAGAACCCCTCAACGACAACGGGACGATGCGTGTTGATGTGTTCTACAACACCTTGAACACATCGTACATCAACATTGCACTACAAACGGCCCACGCAGCAGATCCGAATGCCAGACTTTACATCAACGATTACAATCTTGAGTATACCGGTAGGCTCTACTCCCCTTTGCGCTTTCTGTGATTACGGCTGATGTCTTCCTCGTAGGCCCCAAGATTGATGCCATGGTCCAACTTGTTGAGAACCTTTTGGCAGCTGGCGTCCCCATTCATGGTATTGGTTTCGAATGCCACTTCATCCTTGGTCAAGTTTCTCCAAGTGAGCTCCAGACTAACATGGAAAGAATCACTGCCCTTGGTCTTGAAGTTGCCGTGACGGAACTTGATGATCGAATTGAGCTCCCTGCAACCGATGCCGACCTGGAACAACAGAAGGCAGATTACATGTCCGTCGTCGAAACGTGCATGGCTGTTCCCGAATGTGTTGGTATCACTGTTTGGGACTACACTGACAAGGTGTGTTCTGCGGCGCTTGGTTACCCTACTGTTCAAATTAATTGTTCGCATCGTAGCATTCTTGGATTCCATCCGCTTTCGCCGGGTATGGTGAGGCTTGCCCGTGGGACGCGGTATGCACCTTTCGAGTACTTTCGTGCATTTTTCTAAGCACAACATTTATAGAACTTGTTGCGCAAGCCAGCTTACGATGGCATTGCTGTGGGTTTCATGAACGACACTGCGTGTTAGATTACACATTTTCGATTCGTTACCCACATCAACCTAATGATCTGTTGTACAACATAACGATGTCACTGTCGCGGTACAATAAGATACACATTCAAATCCTCATTCGCTTCATTCCTGCTTCTCGCCATCAATCCAAACAGTCACCTTTTCGTCATAATAGGCCAACAAGCCCGTGATCCTGATGCATTCGGCGCCGGGAGTGCGATAGTACCACACAATATCTTTGTGGACCTCGCCATTGGGCAACTGGACGTCGAAATAGTTCGCCCACCCCTGATACTGTATCAGTCATGGTCGCCATAGTCGATCGAATCAGGAACACGGACCTTGTACGGGCACGCTGAGACCGTGTCCGAAGGAGTCAAGAGGTCCAATCGGGCGTCCATGACCGGGATGTATGTCCTCCTACGCAGACCGGTCTCAAACAAAAAGTATGCCCTGCGTGTATTCGCTACTTCGACGCCGTTCACCTCGATACGGACATGCCTAGAAGTTTGAAGTACGTCGACTCGCTGTTCGCGCGGAATCAGCCCAGGTTTCCTAGGTCGAGGACGATGGACAGACACACCTTGTATGGGTCTTTCGGGTGCACGTAGATTCTCTCGTCCTCTTCAAACCATGCATCCATAGAGGGAAACTTGAGTTTCAAGAGACCCGCGAGCTCCTTGTATTTGCCCTCGCCAGTAAACTCTGTCACAGCTTCCTTGGCTACCCGATCGCCGACCGTTAGATCATAGAGTTTTGTACCTTCATCTGGTTGAGCTTGGTCGGACCTGTGTAACAAGGAAGACGGCAAGTCTGACGATGAGAAGAAATAAACAGGATAAAAAGGGTGTTCCCAGCTAACGAATGGGGAGTTGAGCTACTTTGTTCAATTGTCAGGGGCAAGTGACGTACACTAGTTTGGGCTTGTAGGTGTCGACGACGATCTTGCCGCCAAACAGAACCCTGACCCTCTTGTTCGAATCTTCAATGTGGGGTGCTTTAAAAGGTGGTTTGTCGAAGCCTGAAGCCATGGTTGTGAGAGTAACGTTGCAATAGGGGCTTATCCACAACGTTCAACAAACTTGCCACCCGACGCCACTCACGGACAAGGAAAAAGAGAAGTCATATAAAAGTCAACAGATCACAGAAAATAAATGCAGTCCACCTGGCCGACCATACGTATAGTAACGCACTTATTCGTCGTCAGAATCATCGTCTGCTTCTTCAAGCCACTTCAAGAATGGCTCGCTCGCTTTTCTGACCTTCTTACTCGTCTCCTTGTCCACATATTTCTTGCTGACGTGAGTACCCCATTGCCTGACAACATCCTCATCCAGAATGTCGTTCTGGTACAACGCCATAAGGATTTTCGGTACAGCAGGGGTCAGCTCGGGATACGTCAACCCGACTAGCCGCTCAATGCCTCCGAGCAAAGATTTCTGATGCTTCTCCGAAGTGACCATCTGTACAAAGCCAGATCAGTGGGAGTCAAAGATCGGAATATGCAGCATACTTTCGCCAGTAGAAATTTGTAAGTCGTGATCTCCTGCACAACATCCTTCGTGAATAGGGCCTGCACGAGAACGAGGAGGGTTTTGTGCTTCTTTTCCACACCCAGCTCTTCGGCCCTTTGGTAAATCTGCACTGAGCCGATGTCCTCGTCCTCTCTGTTCTCTTCGACCCAGTGACCGAATTGAAAGTATGGACTGTCGGCATCCTCCTCACTCCCGTCATCTTCCCCACCGCCACCGAGAGACATACGACCAATCTGGCCTCCCAATGTTTTGACCCGAGCCTGAACTGCTTCAGGGGAGACGTCTGCGGACCAGTCATCCGCAGGAAGCGTAGTATCCGTAGTCAAGTCGGCGGCTTCGGCCTTGATCTTCTTAGTCAGCTCGTCGTCACTCTCAGCGGGAGCCACATTGTCTTGACCTTCTCCAGGAACTGCGGGAGCAGCAGCGTGAATACCATTGGCATTGCCAGTTGCGGTGCCGTTAGCTTCACCCTTGCCCTTCTTACTCTTCTTAGGAGGGTTCTTGAGAATGAAGGTGACGAGCTTGTGCCTCATGTCTATGCCTGTCCTTTCTCCACAGGCCTTGCAATCACGGATGATATCCTCGTTGCGACCATTCTTGAGGATGACGAGGTCGGTCTCGGGGTTTTTGCACGATCGGCAGAGGACAAACTTGTCGATGAAGGCATCAAGGAGTTCACGAAGCCTGGCAGCATCGTGAGCGCCATTGACAATGTATCGATCATTCTTTTCATCGAACGGAGTCTGAGCACCAAGCTCGCAACCGAAAAATTTAGTGATGTAGGCGGGAGGACGAGACAGAGCGCGAGCGACATCGGACATGTTTGGAATGACAGTCTTGATACCGTTACCCTTCCCCTCGATTTTTATGAGAAGTAACGGCATACGGTAGCGATAGAACTTGTCATCAACATCACGGCGAATGTTGACGATTCCTGCGTTAGCCATGCTGGGCGGTGTTTAGGGCTTCAAAGGGAATGCATTAGGGCCAGCGGCGTCGAGAATGGGGTAGTTTGGGTACTCACGGTACTTATGGACTCTAATCGGGACTGATACTGATGCGACGATTTATTGAGAGGAGGTCGAAGCATGAAATTGGTTCTTCTGTGTTCGCCTCTGCGGGGACAGAAGATGGTGAATGAGGGAGTTGAGGGAGATATTGTGGTAGTGGGCGAGCTAGATTTTCCAAATAAGAGGGTGGGTTGCGGGTGTCGAACGTACAGCTGGTTGGTTGGCGAAGAGGGTGTGATGTAGCCAGAGGTTGCGGGCAGCTGAGAGCAAATTTATAGTCCCCTCGTGTGTTTGTTTGTACATCCCTGTGCCGCTCACGTAACACACTAATAACTGATCGCCGCATATGGTCGTGTAACTTACCTAGGATCCGAATGGACATCGTTCGCGCATGCAACTTTAGCCCGCTACCTGGATGGGTACTTTTGGTAACATCGCCACTCATATCGTGTACCAGAAAACCAACTTATAGGACCAGTGGGAATAAAGCTACATCCACCACATAATAGAACACCTATAATTTGTCTTTCCTACTGCCCAAATGAAAAAAAAAGTTGTTCACAACTCGGGTCTTCCAGCGTCTGGTAGAACGCGACCAAGTTGCCTTGATCGCGTCCTCAAGCTCGGAAGTCGGGTTGGGGACAGCTCAGCTGTCAAGTTCACCTGTCTCTGGTACGCTCCCAGGGTCCTCTGGATCCATCACATAGTAACCCACGCCTTCGTCCCGACCCGGTGGCACGCGGACCAAGCTGAATACCTGTCGAACATGGTGTTGACCTCGGCAAAGTCATATGGGGCCTGGCGACGATAGGATTCCTCAGGGTACTTGTGTATCTCGTAGAAACTCCGCGCGTCCTCCAACGTGATATCCAGTGTCGTGTTCGCCGTCTGGTTGCTCACGAAGGCGAGAGGAAATGTCGTTTCTGCACATAGGCGTGAGTTGGTATGAAACCAAAAGGTCGGGTTGCGTGCGATGGAATCGTTAATGCGCAATGACTTTTGCAGGGATGCACGGTGATCATACCATCCCCGACGAGGTTGGCCGCATAGACGAGCTACGAAAGGGACGAGCAATATAGATACAGGTGGGCCCGTACTTGCCTGGTCTCATTGAAACTAGTTATTTGTCAAAACAATAGTCTCCATGAGAGTGGTGCTAGCATCTCCTGGAGTCGGGAGTCGACAGCAATAATTAGCGCATGATCATGGAGAATGCCCAAGATATCCGTTGTCTTGAGAGAAAGGTTAGCACGAGGTTTACCCTCAAAGTTGAAATGGATGCCTAAGCCCGGGAGTGAGTTGATCATCTGCAGTCGTATTTGCACCAATGCTCATCAGGTTGGTTACATAAATGGATCCCGTCAACAACGAATGCCTATTTTATTTCTAAACACCATCCATTCGTCATTAGCAGGGAAAGCAAGGCGACGGAATACCCTCTCACACACCGCATAAGTGAGGAACGAAGCCAAGTTCCATCCCATGTTGAAACCTATGAGTTTCAGACTGAAATCTCGACGAGGATTCCTGTGCCATGGTCTACGTACCTTCTTGGATAGCATCCATGATCTCAGCCGGAGTGGCTACGCCGTTATGGTTGAGGTACCCTGCAAAGGAAACATGTTCATGGTAAATCGGTTCACCGAGATCTCCGATCACGTACCCTGTGAGAGGCAAGGGTGTTCAATCCCGGGGCCCGGGTAGGGACCACGAATGTCATCTATTTATCAAGCTCGTATGGATGGGCCGAATCATAGACCAGCTTTGCGGACGTGTCGTTGATTGCATGCGGGAGAGGCTGTGCACTGGGCGTGCTACTGAAGGTTCGCGCTACGGCCCGGATTTCTTCTGGAGATAAGCCTGCGAGCGAACGGTATTCCGGGAAGCTTGCTAGGTGCGGGAACCCTAGTGTATATGAGACGAGCACAACTAGTACCGCGAGATTCTGTAACTCTTCATCGGAACATGAGTAGTTGAGGGAAACAAAACTGATGAAAGAGGTCAATTCGACTGCTGGTGATCTTATATACCCATGGAAAATGCTTGGTTACATGCGCACGGTTTAGTTTTGGTCAGCGTTGCATGGAGAGTTCGCAATACATTGTCTCCCTGAAGCAAAACATTGGTGGTGTAGCTGCGCTGGCGTACTAGACAGGGTTTGTGTATAGACCTAGCATAACTTTTAGTCGCATGTCAGGTTGATGGTGTTATGCTGCTTGGGATATTTGGCAAGGTGGGTCTAGCAAAGCTGCAGCTCGCCATTGGTTCTGTTGCCTGTATTTATCAGAGTTCAGCTTTACTCTGCGGGAAGAAAAGGTTCACATCCTACCAGACTTGCACTGGCGGCAAGGAACAGAACGCACTCGCGGGCAATGGTTACCGCAGGCTTGGTTTGGCTGTGGCAGAGTTGTTCAGTTACCCGCAACACAATTAACACAATTTGAGGTATTTTCGCTTGGTGTAACTGCGGCTTCTCGACTGGATGTTAATATGCATATACTTAGCCGTCTAGAATTTCTCACAGTGTAGTTGGATTCATGTGCTGAGTTGCACTCGAGTGCTCTCTGGTCGTACGGCTGCGATCGCCGCGGGAAAAATAAGTTGGAGGCTGTGACAATGGGATAAATTGACCTGATATGTTGATGCGTGCACGCCGGGTCTTACGTAGTTAAGATGAAGTTCGAGAGTTAACTTGCAACTTTAGCTTGTCCGCACCAGGTACTTGTTTGATGGCATGAATACGACAATTTTCAGCAGTGGAAGGAGGAACTTCCGAGTATCTTGTTTGGTCTGGTTACGGGAAACAACACGATGACCAAATGCAGCTCAGTACAATGAGCAACGTGCGTTCCCAGTGGGAGTATCATGAGGTTCGTGACGTGGGTCAAATTGGGTCAGTTGATAGTGAAGTTGGAAGTTTGAGGTTTGACCGGGTACATTTCGGAGAATTTGGGTGCGGGAATTTGGGACTGACTCATCTGCCTTGATAGCTCTCTGAAGTACTTGTGACTTGGCTGTGTTATATCACATCTACACAAGTTAGAGATGCTTATCCACCAACTTCAAACCCAACTGATCCTGGGAATGTTTGACCTGTTTGACCGTCTTCGACGAGACGAGTGCAGTTACAGCGGTGTGCAGAAACCTTGAGCGTCTGCAAGCTCTCGGTGTAGTTTGATTCATGTACTTGTCTGCACTGGATTAGCCTCTGGCCAGGCAGCCGGGATAGCCAGGAAGAAAAAAAGTTTGGGACTGCGGGGAGGTGCCAGTGGCGACAAATGAGCATACAAAAAACGGCCGGAGTTAGCACTGCTGCAAGACGCTGCCAGATCTAGCCCTACGAAATCACTCTGTAACGATGAAAGAGTTTCACGACTGGAATAATGAATGACTAGGAACATACTAGCCTAAGTCCGCGGGCCTATGCTTTTGTGGACGTCTTTCTCGACAAGTTCTTCAAAACATTGTGACAAGTGTTCGTGACTGACCCGATGCCAAAGTTATCAATGACCAATTATGTGGTTGGCCATGCAAGTATGTATGCGCTGGCATGTGGTACTGTAGTAAGGGATAGTACAGAGGTATTTCCGACTCTCCTCCGAGTCCGGTACTTTGCATAGCATCATCACTATCCATTAT
>JBBPRH010000487.1:0-16604 GCA_038092915.1 Boletus pseudopeckii | reverse complement strand
GCGACATTAAATTTCCGCCACATCAAGTTGACGGAGCTGGCTAATGTTTTAGGAGTTCATCGAAACACGCTTCGTCTGTACATGAGGCAACACAGAATCGAACGGAAATACTCGTCATTGAGTAACGGTGAACTCGATCAATTGGTCGCCCACTTCAAGGCCAAACGACCCGAATCAGGTATACGTTATATAATGGGTTTCTTGCGGCGACACGGGTATCGCATACAATATTCTCGAGTATCCGATTCTCTGCATCGTTTGGACAGAGTGGGTCAAATCCTCCGTAATCGGAAGATAAAAAAACGGTGCAAGTACTATGTAAAGCGCCCAAATGCCCTTTGGCACATGGATGGGCATCACAAACTAATCCGATGGGGTATCGTCATCCATGGAATGATTGACGGATTCTGTCGAACGGTGCGCATGAAGTAATTCATCTAACTTTATATCTAATGCAAACTAAACCTTGTCACTGTGACCTCAGATTACAGGACTCCATGCAAGTGACAACAACCGTTCGACAACCGTTTTAGATTTATTCAAGCACGCTGTTGCCATGTACGGGATGCCGTCTAGGGTAAGGGGAGATCGAGGCGGTGAAAACCTTGATGTAGCAACCTACATGGTGATGAATAAAGGCCCTCGACGTGCATCTTTCATGTGGGGCTCGTGAGTACTATTGTTGCTGATAACTAACTATCAAGTTGACTCATCAATCAGTTCAACGCATAATTCACGCATTGAACATGTGTGGGTTGAGGTCGGAACACAATTTGCCCGGCGCTGGCGCGCATTTTTCACACGACTTGAACAAAGCTTTATGCTTGATCCTCGCAATCCAAATCATTTGTGGCTGTTACATACACTTTTCCTTGACATCATTAACGAAGACTGTAATGACTTTCGACTCGAGTGGAACTGCCATCCAATATGGGATCCAGACACCAACAACCGGAGCCCACAAGTACGTCGTAATTAGATCCAGTCAATTTTTTTTTTCTTATGGTATCAAGGATCTTCAATTTCTGGGACAGGCACACTATGGTGTATATGACGACGACTATCAAAACACATCACCTGACCTCATCAATCAATTCTATGGCGTGCATGGGGCATGTGTTCAGCGGAAAGCATATCAAACCGGAGCAGGGCATCCCGCAGACGAAGACATTGATGAAGACAGCAACAATAATGATAACGGTGGTGGTAACGATAACGGTGATGGTGACGCTAATGGTGACGGTGATGAAAACAGTGATTCTGTGCCCGATGGCTATGATCACTTGGTAGAGATCCGAAATCACCAGCAGCAGCAACACGTTCGCCATGAAGCGATCTATGTTCCGACACATAGATGTCCGTTTAATGGTCCTGACAATGACTCAGATCTGGCAGCATTTTTCATGACATTGCACCAGATTCACACCATTGATGTCATTCCAGAAGGGTTCGAACTCACGGCAACAGAAGGAGGTAGTTTGGATCCAATGTTTGAAACAATCTCCGTTGGCCGTCGGGGAAGTAGGCAAATTGATGTTTCACTAGCGGAGCCGATTTGGTACAATCGGGCACGCCTTTGGTGCCAAGCATTATTAGTTTTACAATATTTCTTGGATTAGCAGTCGGATTGTCTACTATATATTCTCGATCTCAAATTTTGCCCCATTTCCTGGGCCTGCCAGTAACCTCCGAGTCGCTACTTTGTTGTCTGTTCGCTCGTTTACTAGTACCCCACTGGCAGCACCAATGGACCCATCTGCTGTCTGCCGAGGTGCCAAAGGTACTTGTGATTGCGAAGAGTTCTATCCCAGCAAAGAGAACAGTCGTATCTGCTTGGAGTGCAGTCACGGGTTGAGCAAGCATCATCGTGAAGCTACTGCTGGTCCACCTGATCCGCCACCCAGGCCCTCGGAACCGCCACCCAATCCGCTACCACCAGCATCCTCGGTAGTCGATATTTTCCGTGACATTGCTGGACAACCACCACCAGTGTTCTTAACTGACAGGAATCAGAGGCCCATAGTATCGATTGCCAAGGCCAAGGCTGAAGCGCTTGCCACCTTAACGTCAAAGAAGCATGCAGATGACTCCAAGCTGGTGAGACAGCCTGCATCTCTCACCGGCATTCCACACAAGGTGAAAATATTTTTGTATTATCTTTTTATTTACCTCAGGCTGACATATGCCTTATGATAGGCTCGTGCATCAACCATTGGCACAGTGGGTTTTATTGGGCGTGCTACCTCAAGTGCAAACACGTCATCAATCTTTCACGTTCATTCCATAGGTATAAATATCGGTGGAATTGATGTATGTCACACATATGCTTAGGCTAAGTGAACACGAATTATAACCAAATTTTTTGTAGTGCAGTGGTAACCTTTGACGACTGAGAGCACCTCATGGGAAAACGGCTCCAAGCGAACTTCAGGCTCTGAAAAACCGTGGTTGTTATGTCACTGCAAATTCCAATAAGGGTATCCCCATCGATTCCACCTGGTCATTTGTAGAAATTGACAAGAAGATTCATGAATGGTTTCCGAATGTCTTTCAGTATATCGACTCGGCGAAGACTTATTCCTCTTGCACTCAATTACCGCCATTCACTCAGGCATCTGGCCCCACTGGCAAACAGCCAGACTGGTGCCTCATCGTCAAACAGGGTGCAGCATTTGCTATATTAGAAGTTGTTCAACCGAATGGATCAACACTCGTTGAGAACAAAGGACGGAATAAGGCTAGCGTCATGGATAGCCATCTTTGGTTTGGTGCGTAAACACTCCGTGTTGTTTCATTGTACCGAATGCAATTCTCACCATTTTCTAGCTACAAGGAAAGCTATCCCTGACGATGTTTATGAATCGTGGAATACACAGCCAATGATTGCTGGCTCAGACACTGACAGCCTTGATGATGGTTCTGATGATAATAAGCCATACAACTGTGACGACTATGCTCCAATGTCGGGAATCAGTGACGACAGCATTGATGACAAACTCTCAAGCCCTCTGCAAGTACTGGATCTTTCGGACGACGCTGACCATGTAGTAGCGTACCATCCGAGCGACAAAGGAAAAGGGAACCTGAAGAATATGCGTATGCCACCTCGATACCAAGGTATGTCTTTGACTATTGCACCCATCAGTAGTACCATTTTTTGAGTTCATCACTAGGAAAGCGGTCACGTGTCGTACTTTCTCCGGAATCACTGTCCACCATGACAATTCCCAAGAAAATGAAAGACGGTACATTTAAATTACATTATATGCCATGGAACCATATTTATATTTTTACAGCTTACAACAGGGCCATACCGAGGCCGTTTCCCAAGTTCACCACAGTGTTCGAGTCTCCCCAGGCCGAAGTTCAGCCTCCAGTGTATTCCAATGCCATCTTTGAACTTGATGCACCGGATGATGTCCTTCGCCCCAAACGTTTCCTGCCGAATCCCGTCTGGGAAGATGAAGTTGAAGTTCCTCCATACTCACTTCTCGACTATGCTACGCTTCGTACACAGTATTTCACCAGATGACCCACACATAGTCGTTTACACGTAGTTACTGGTATCTGACATGCAATGAATATCATTTTGTTTGGAGTTTCATTTTTCATGGTACTGTCTTTCTCAACCCCGACAGCACTTCTGACAACCATAATGACCTTGCGAAGACACTTTTCGTTCTTCTTTTCACCCGCCAATTAAACTGCAACAGACACACGGCCGCATCACCAATACAGATGTTCCTCCATCTCAACCCGTGACTCAGATGCTCCCAACAACGGTGATAACCTTGCCAGTCGGACGCCTACCCTTCAGCATTCACCACAACAGAGGGTATGTCTCAGTTTGTCTGCTTTGGAAAGTATACAGAACTTCAATCACAATCTTGACCTGGCGTGAACTGAACTCTCTAGATCTCCTCACGAAAAAGAGCATGAGCCAGCGACCATCATGGCAGGGCTCGGTATTTTGGATGGCACCAGAAGTGGTACAGCAAAAAGCGCACACGAACGCAACAGACATTTGGAGCATCAGATCTTCAGATGCAAGCCACCTTCAACTTAGTATGGCACCTCCCCTTCCTACCATTCCTTGTATCTCTGCTCACCATTCGTTCTCACACAGACAGATCAATCAGTCGGCGAAACCTGCCATCCCATCCGACATCTCAGCAGAAGTGGTGGATTTCCTGACCAAGATGTTCGACAATGTGCACCCCATCAACACAGAGTGGCCAAAGTTAGCCACGGTTAATAGGGCTGAGTGTTTTCCCTTGTCGCCGTCCAGCTCAGTCGCCTGCCACCTCGTTCCCTCCCTCCCTCCTCCCTCCCCTTTCCCACCTCGCTCCCCTGCAGTGACGACGTCCCTGCTAGCCCGTTTCCCTCTTTTACCTACTTCCTTTGCTTCAGATCGCATCATCATCGCCGTCGCCGACAACAACACATGAACAGACAGTCCGCAGGAATGGGCCTGCAACAGCGGCTCGAGGCCGTCACCGACCTATCGTCTATTTCAGACAATGTCGTCGTCACCTGTCTTCGCAAGCACTTCGTGTCAGACACCATCTACACCAGCATCGGTTCCTCCGCCCTCATCGCAGTCAACCCTCACAAATATGTTGCTTCAAACGCCAACTTGATTCTCCAAAAATACACCGCAGACTATCGGGACACAGCTGAGAACAAGGCCTCGCTCCCACCCTACATATTTCAGCCCGCCAACAATGCCTACTACCACATGAGGCGCACAGCCCAGGATCATTCCCTTATCATTAGGTACGTCTTGTTTTTTAGTCCATGCTTTGGTTACAAATGTCATATTCATTTGTAGTAGTGGTGAAACCGGTAGTGGAAAGTCGGAAAGTCGCCGACTCGCCATCAAGACGGTACTTGAGCTGTCCGTTTCCAATCCGGGAAAGAAGGGCTCCAAGCTTGCGAGCCAGGTGCCCACAGCAGAGTTTGTCATAGAGTCCTTTGGCAACGCTCGTACGCTCTTCAATCCAAATGCATCTCGCTTTGGAAAGTACACAGAGCTGCAATTCACCGACAAAGGGCGGCTGTGTGGTATCAAGTCGCTTGACTACTATCTCGAATGCAACCGAGTGGCGGCTGTGCCATCCGGTGAACGAAACTTCCATATTTTCTATTACTTGATGGCCGGCGCATCGCCAGAAGAGCGTCAACATCTCCACCTTATAGACAAGACCCAGTACCAATATCTCGGCCAGCGCGATGGTGCAGGCGCTCGTTCCAATGGTGTCCGTGACGACGATGCCAATCGCTTTGAACAGCTCAAGTTGGCACTCAAGTCCATTGGCCTGTCCAAGCGGCATGTTGCCCAAACATGCCAGCTCGTCGCAGCCATCCTCCATCTAGGTAATCTCGAGTTCACCATCGACCGTGGTCGTGACGTGGACGCAGCTGTCGTTCGTAACATGGATGTTCTCGGTATCGTTGCCGAGCTCCTTGGTGTACAATCTTCGGCACTCGAGAGCACACTTGCTTACAAGACAAAGCTCGTCAAGAAGGAGCTTTGCACTGTCTTCCTTGACCCCGATGGTGCCTCCGACAACCGTGACGACCTTGCCAAGACTCTGTACTCTCTTCTTTTCGCCTGGCTAAATGAATACGTCAACCAACGCCTCTGCCGCGATGACTTTGACACCTTCATCGGTCTCTTTGATCTTCCCGGCTCACAAAACATGACGAGTCGACCCAATTCGCTCGATCAGTTCTGCATCAACTTCGCCAATGAGCGCTTGCAGAATTTCATACAGAAACGTATCTTCGAGTCACACGTTGACGAATATCAGACGGAGGGCATCGCTCATTTTGTCCCCTCGGTCCCGTACTTCGACAATGCCGAGTGTGTTCGGCTTTTGCAGAACAAGCCCGGTGGGATCATCCACATCATGGATGACCAGGCTCGCCGATCACACAAGAAGACAGACCACACGATGGTGGAAGCCTTCGGCAAACGCTGGGGTAACCACTCATCGTTCAAGGTCGGGGCGATCGACCGATCGGGTTACCCAACTTTCACTGTCAACCACTTCAACGGCCCCGTAACATACTCCTCTGATGGCTTCCTCGACCGCAATCTCGATTCTCTGAACCCCGATTTTGTCTCACTTCTCCGCGGGTCTAGCGCTGGTGCAGCAGATAGCGCAGAAGGGGTTGGCTCAATCAATCCCTTCGTCAAAGGTATTTTTTCTGGCAAAGCCATTGCGACCCAGGCACACCCTAAGAACGAGGACACCATCGTCTCCGCGCAGCAGCCGGTCAAGCCGATGCGTGCCCCATCGACACGTCGCAAGGGTACTGTCAAGCGGATGCCAATGCTCCGCGAGGACGGCGCTGGCGAAGAACAAGACCGGGAGGAGGACGATACGCAGAACCTTTCCTCGGGTCTAACGCCATGTGTAGCTGGCGAGTTCAGGGCCGCTCTGGATACCCTGTTCGAGACGCTATCAGAAACACAATCCTGGTTTGTCTTCTGTGTGAATCCCAATGACTCACAACTACCCAATCAATTGGAGGGACGGAGTGTAAAGGGCCAGATTCGGAGCATGGGCCTAACTGAGGTTTCGAAGAGGAACGTCAACGTTTTTGAGGTTGGGCTAACCCCAGACGAGTTTTGCGCTCGGTACAAGGAGCCGATGATGAAGATGGGCATTGTGGATGGCTCGGCGAAGGAGAAGGTTGAGCAGACAAGAAACGTATTGGGCTTACAGGAGATTGAGATAGTTCTCGGGCAATACAAGGTAAATTTTTGAGTGCCTATTTGTTACGAACTGGTAATTCTCATCGTCTTACTCATCACACAGGTCTTCCTGTCTCAAGCTGCGTTCCATTCGCTCGAGGACCGCATTCGTGCCCTTGATGTAGAGGAGCAGAAACGGAACCGCCTCCGTGATGCAGAGGCAGAAGCCGGCATTGATCTTCGCTCAATAGGTGACCCGTACGCTCCCTACGCATCCCCAGGACTACCCCCCGACGACTACGCGGATCCGTTCAACCAAGTGTCTTCCCAGGCACACGTCCCACTCGTAGCCAACGCCTCTCCGTTCCAACGTGGAGATCTCTACGAGGACGAATACGAGGACCGCAAATCGTTCCGTTCTGACGATTTCGACAACCGGAGTCGATTGACATCCAATCGGGAAGAGACCAACTCTAACTACGGTTCCGAGTCCTACGCGCCTTCCAGGAACATGTTCCAAAACGCCGATAAGGAAGGCTTGATGGCTAAGGAGGCTCTAGCAGGTGAAATCATGGAGAATGAGACGACCGAAGTTATCAAAGAGACGTCGGCGCGTCGGCGCTGGGTCTTGTTGTGCTGGCTCTTGACCTGGTGGATACCGTCCATTTTCCTCAAGTGGTTCGGCCGAATGAAGCGGGAGGACGTTCGTCAAGCATGGAGGGAGAAGCTCGCGCTCAACATGATCATCTGGTTCTTCTGTAGTTGTGCGGTTTTCGTTATCGCAATCCTTCAGCTCGTCATCTGTCCCACGGAACACGTCTTCAGCACATCGGAGCTTGCGTCGCATTCATATACGAGCTCGCCAAACAATGTTTACACCGCGATTCGTGGTGAGGTGTTTGACCTCACGGCAGTCGCGGCGACGCATCAAAGAGTAGTTACCGTAATCCCTACGAAGACGGTCTTGCAGTATGGTGGTGTAGATGCCTCCGCCTTGTTCCCTGTTCAGGTACGTCATCTACTTTTTGTTTCATCTGGTGCTCATGGTCTTGGCAGGTTAGCGCTCTTTGCAACGGTATATCTGGTTCGGTCAGCCCATGGGTCCAGCTCACATCGGCGAACACGACGGATACCAACGCGCAATATCATGACTTCCGTGCGATTAGCAACGATTCACGTCCCGACTGGTACTTTGAGAGTATGACTATCATGCGTTGGAACAACCGTGTTGGCTACATGGGCTACACCCCTCAAGAGATATCCAGCATGGCAAACTCGGGATCCTCCCTCGGTATCTACGACGGGCTAATCTACGATTTGACAGACTATGTCAACTACGGCCCTGCTGTTAAGGGACCAAACGGTGAACAGGCTCCCGCCGGCACGGACGCACAGTTCATGGACAGCACCCTTGTCAATCTATTCAAGTACACCTCTGGTCAGGACCTCACGAAGGACATCAATAACCTCAACATTGATTCCGGGACGCTCGCCGCGCAGAAGACGTGCCTCCGAAACCTATTCCTCATCGGCATGGTGGACAACCGAAATTCTCCTCAGTGCTTGTTCTCGCAATACATCCTTCTTGCATTGTCGATTATGATGGTCAGCATCATCGCGTTCAAGTTCATTGCCTCGATCAACTTTGGTGCGCCTCGTGCACCCGAGGACCACGACAAATTCGTGATTTGTCAAGTGCCTTGTTACACAGAAGGAGAGACCTCACTCCGTCGTACCATTGACTCGCTCGCCCAGCTCAAGTACGACGACAAGCGCAAGTTGATTCTCGTCGTCTGTGACGGCAACATCGTTGGTTCCGGCAACGACCGACCCACCCCACGTATCGTGCTTGATATCCTTGGTGCGGGTGGTGACTTCGACCCCGAGCCGTTGAGTTTCGTGTCATTGGGCGAGGGTGCTCGGCAACACAACATGGGCAAAGTATACTCTGGGTTATACGAGTGCGCGGGTCACGTTGTGCCTTATCTCGTGGTTGTCAAGGTCGGCAAGCCGACGGAGAGATCGCGCCCTGGCAACCGAGGAAAGCGAGACTCTCAAATGGCTATTATGCACTTCTTGAACAAGGTACGTCTATACTCGCGGGAGGACGTGATACAAGTGGCTTACATGCGACGGTGGAATAGGTGCACTTTAACTCTCCTATGAACCCGCTGGAGTTGGAGATGTATCACCAAATCAAGAACGTGATTGGCGTCAACCCGACGTTTTACGAGTATCTGTTCACGATTGATGCCGATACCACCGTGGATCCCTTCTCTTTGAACCGGTTGATCTCTGCGTATGTCGCGACCTATCTTCATGATAACTGTTGTCCATTTACGCTTGTTGCCTTTTGCAGCATGGTTCACGACAAGAAGGTACTCGGTGTCTGTGGTGAGACAACGCTTTCCAATGCCAAGCAGTCCATCATCACAATGATGCAGGTCTACGAGTACTTCATCTCGCACCACATGGCCAAGGCTTTCGAGTCGCTCTTTGGTTCTGTTACCTGTTTGCCCGGTTGTTTTACGCTCTTCCGTCTCCGTTCAGCCGACACACACAAGCCTCTGTTGATCTCGAACCAGATGATCTCGGATTACTCTCAAAATCGCGTCGACACGCTGCACATGAAGAACCTGTTGCACCTCGGAGAGGATCGTTACTTGACGACGCTCCTACTGAAACACTTCCCGATGCAGAAGACGCAGTTCGTTCGAGATGCCCACGCGTATACTGTCGCACCGGATGACTGGAAGATTTTGCTTTCACAACGACGTCGTTGGATCAACTCGACGATCCACAACCTGGGAGAATTGATGTTCTTAGATCAACTTTGCGGTTTCTGCTGTTTCTCGATGAGATTTATCGTCATGATGGATTTGGTGTCGACGTTGATTCAGCCCGTCACCGTGGGTTATGTGAGTATATTGCGTTGGTTTTACTGTCATGCGTTGCTCATGCGTTGCGTGGAATAGATCGTTTACTTGATCGTTTCGGTTGTCGGCGAGGGAAGTACTATTCCTGTCATCTCGCTCATCATGATTGGTGCCGTGTATGGTCTTCAAGCACTCGTGTTCATTCTTCGACGAAAGTGGGACATGGTTGGATGGATGGTGTTTTACATTCTCGCCATTCCCATCTTTTCATTCATGCTTCCAATCTATTCCTTCTGGCGCATGGATGACTTCTCGTGGGGTGCGACACGTGTTGTGCTCGGAGAGGCTGGCAAAAAGATTGTCGTGCATGTACGTTGTGTCCGTTATTTGTGTCCGGATTGATGCTAACGTGGCGGATCGATAGGACGAAGGCAAGTTTGATCCC
This sequence comes from Boletus pseudopeckii, assembly GCA_038092915.1. Lineage (NCBI taxonomy): Eukaryota > Fungi > Basidiomycota > Agaricomycetes > Boletales > Boletaceae > Boletus > Boletus pseudopeckii. Next base: position 6,580 of record JBBPRH010000487.1, on the reverse strand, counting down.
CGTGCGATTCCACTCAAGACTTGGAACGACTACGAGAACGAGTTGTGGGATAAGGAGTCCAACCACTCGATCGGTTCCTGGGTTCCTCCTAGCCATCAATACAAGGAAGGCTACGCCGAGTCACGGGCTACATCGCTGTACGGACACGAGACATTCTATGAACCCCGCAGCCACTCTCCCGCGCCGTCACAACAATTCGGCATGTTGCCACCCGCAGGATACCAATCTGGCCGTGGCACACCTATGTCGCAACTCCGCCCCTTGAGTGATGCAGGCATGCTGTATCCCTCACAATCGATGGGAATGGGCTCGCGGCCACCGACCAACTACTTTGACATGCCGTCTGTACAGAGCCCACCGCAACTCGTGGATTACAGTGCGGGTACACCGAGCGATGTGGATCTCGAGCGGAGTGTCGAGGAGATTTTGAGGACGGCGGATTTGAACTCGGTGACGAAGCGAGAGATCAGAAAGGTGCTCGAGGAGCGGTTCGGGATGGACCTTACGTCGAGGAAAGCAACGATCAACGCAGCAATCGATAGGGTGCTGCTAAGCCACTCTTGAGGGTCTGCGCGCTTTTCCGTTTTCCTTGAGGTAGGGATGGACGTCTAGAATGGACCTGGTTGGATCTAGCATACAAGTTACCCTCGAGGAAAGTCGTCTTTTGGATGCTGACGCTTTTCTTTTCTTTTCCATCGTATTCCCTTCTCTTGGATGGTCGGTCGCTTTACCCATAAGTATGACTGCGTCTTTTTTTTTGCATTGGCTGGACGTTCGTTACTCGTTTTCATGTTCTTTACTGCTCTCCCACCCACCCGCCACTCCCCAGGGGACGCTTGCTTTCTCCTTAATATCCGCTCGACTAGTGGCTGCTACCTACTGGCTATACGTATATCTTACCGTACTCGGCGCACGCACGCACTCTTTCCTGTCTTTCTGCATCGCTCGGACTAAGTTTCTCCTTTTGCATGACAAGATTTCTACTCCAACTTGTGGCCTGATAATGCGAATGCAATACAATGTGTTTTAGTATGTGTCGACTCAATCTTTTTGCACATTTTCGTAAAGTGCTGACAAGTGAACCCTTTTACAGCTTTACAAGCTGTGCCCCGCACAGCATGTAAATATACTCAGTTATATACTTACTTCCGCCAGTTCCCATGATCAGACGCTACAGCTGGTGGTGACCACGACGCAAACAACTCGTTTAAGTCTCGACGTTCTCGTGCCTGCTGGTGCTGATTATCGCGGTCACAATATGAACTCTTGCGAGTCGGAGGACTGGCACCCAGTGTAACACGGCGTTCTCGAACTATTTATTCAACAAGTGACCAACAACTAGTAGTCTGGGAATTGGCTCAGATTCCGGCCGATTCTCCGTACGCTTTCGGATCGAATGCATGGTAAGATTGAGATCGTTCTCTACCGAAAACACGTACTAATAGTAGTAGTACTCATCCTACTATAATTAAAGCGATAATAGTGTGAACCGACACAGCAAGTTCCGGCGACGTCCAGTGTCGACTTTGGGGAGCGATAACAGCTCATCACTGGAACGGGTAAATGTCAAGTCACCATTTATCACTGCCTCGTCGATATGCTCTATATTTCATGGTAGCGCGAGCGGTGGATTTTCATCCCCTCGAACTATATACCTCGTGGCGAGCTTTGCCACTCATATACCAAGGTCATGTCTACCAGTTTGCAGGGGACCTTGATGATGCTCCAGAAGAGCAACTACGCGGCTCGTGAGTCCGGCAGAGCGTTTTGGTTAACTGATCTCATCAGTGGACACAGTTGCAATTGCTACCGCCGTCGGATATGATTATGGTCAGTAATGTATTTTGTTATTCATTTCGTCATGCTAAATCGAACGCTGCATTCTCGTCAGTCAGTCCTCACATTTTCAAGCGAGGTACTGTACCCCACATTGTTTATTTACCTGCATTGCCCTGATGGTGACCCTGTATAGGTCGAATATGTTTGGGTTTGTGGCAATTTGATCGCGTGACAGGTTTCTCATAAGATCACAGAAACAACCCTGGTCGTGTGTGTCTTTCTTGTTTATTCTTGTGTGTATGGTATCTTCGATGATCTGGGTTGTACTAATAGGCTAAAACTATGTCTCATAGGTCCGTTATCTTGGTTGTTATTCTGCCATGTAAGTCAACTGCATCGCATCATGATTGCTCACTTTAAATCGGTAATCAGAGCCACATCCCTCAGTATGTGAACGATCGAACACACAATTGATTCCACTAACCAGACACCATTGAAGATGGGACTACCTTCATGCCCGGGCCTGGGGAGGTAGGTTTTTCTCGCACATCATGCTATAAGGTCGATAACTCAGGGGAATATCGAAACATTAATAGGCGTATGTATGGTCTACTCATGTTAGAATATAGATGGCTGATATCGGTCAAACAGATGTAAGCACAATCGTCGAATTTTTTTACCGTTTATTCATGATTACCTCCAGGCTACGCAATCTACCTTCTAAACCAATTCGCATATCTTTTGTTTCTTGCTGCCGCCGATAGTAAGTTGCAGTGCTGATGTTCTGCCTAACTGCTAAAATTCAATGGAAAATCAGTGGTGATGATCCTCCGCGTGTGGGCGATATACAACCGGTCGAGGTTGATTCTTGTCATACTCCTCATGATCTTCATCCCATACATCGTCTCGACCACCATTGTCACTGCTATTACCAACATTCCCAAGAATGTGGAAAGTAAGTCAGCTTTTATATGATCCACACTTCCAAAACTAAAAATGATTTGTTTCCCACTTCTTGACTGTTAATTAGCGACTCCAGTGCGAGTGCCGGACTTCTCATTCTGTTGCTATTATTCCACCTTATATACTTGGACCGAAGACACCATTATTCTACAGCTTATTCCGGGTGCTGTGACCTGCTTTTTGGTGGTCATCCAGTTTGTGCGGCAGTCACTTCAAATGTACAGAGCAACGAAGCAATGGCAGCTCAACCAGTATATGAACCTGCTCTGCAGAGAAGGTATCCTTTATTTTTTTGTGTATGTCATATCATTTCTGCGCAGTCTGATGGAACAAAGTGCGCTGATGATGACATTCCGTGGTAGTACACTGGCCTTTGGCCTTGTCAACCTCCCACCTCAATGTCTCCTGGATCCACTTGCATCAAGAGGGTTGCCTGCGGTGCTGTTCGTCGCCTGCAATGTCCCTGTATTCACCCTTACCCCTCGTTTCATCTTGAGCATACGCGCGCTTTATGCTCACGATCTTCGATATAAACAAGAGTATGGTATCGACACAGGATTCGGCCTCTCTTCCCTATCCAATCCTGGTGCCGGTGTGACTGCGATCGTGTTCGCGGACGACGGGCGAAGCGGAGAGTCAGGACGGGATGAAGAGATGGCGATTGAAGGAGAGGGGGATTCAACCAAGTCAGAGTGGTGGTAGTGAATGTCGAGGCGTGTTCGAAGGTCCAACGAAGTCGTCACTAACACCAGACTTCAAACGCTTATATGGGAGCGCGCGGAGAGGTGAAACCACACGCTTGAGTACTACTTACAGTAGCAGGAGAGGTTGAGAAGCGAAATTCATCCTTGAGACTTGCGGTCCACCTGATTCTCATCTCATTGGCGAGAGTTAGGGAAATAGATCTAACGGCATGTCTTGTTCACCGACATGTATAGCAAGCGGTCACACAACTCTCGGGCCGGCAGGTTTCTACTCCCCGCGAAACAGTTCAACTCTGGTCCTTCAAGAACAAACCCATCACAGAGCTGTCAGTCGTTTGCAATCCCGGCGGTGTAGCCTCGCTGAAAACAGTTTTTTCTCGCTATTTCTCCCCTAGATACAACCATCGACGCTGACTGATCCTTCCTTCAATGATAACACTGTACATATCTCAGAAATCGCCTCAACCAACCATACTCATTTTTCAACTGCAAAACGTTTCACATTCCCCTCGTTCAACAGGCCACAAGTAGCAGTGAACGTCTAATATGCCAAACACGCTCATCAGTTTCACGAACGAAGGGTGATTGCGGCCGTGATCAACTCACTTATCCAATCATGACGTTGGCCCGGAGGTGGTTACCCTCAGCGACCGTGTAGTGAACTTGAACTTTCGTTCCAACAGTGCTTGTGACACTGTACTCCGACAGCTGTTTCTCCCTCATATGGTCCCGTCCTCCATTGTTGTAGTACTGCCCGTTGACCACGAGAGCCGTCTCGTTGGGGGGGAGTCCAGTCACGACGTCGCACCAACGCTTGTAGTCGTGCACGCCAACAGCGACGGTGATGCGTTCGCCCTTGTCCGACATGAAGCGAATGCAACCAGATGTGCCACTGCCACCCATCGTGAGGGTGAGGACGCCGTTGGTCTGGGACCAAGTGCCACCGTTGGCATACTTCCAGACGGTCTGCTCAACGATGGAGAAGCACCCGCGATCGGGGTTGCTCTGATAGAGACAGAGGGTAATGCTGTAAGACATGGTGATGCCTGAACATGGTGAGTTTCAGTACAGTCGTGATGTAAAGAGCGACGAAGAGACAGACTTGTTTAGGTGGTGGTTTGTTGTGAGTGTATTCGAGGTGGATGGTGTTCGAGGACAGCTAGGAGGGTTTATATATCGTTGCGGGAGTCGGAATGGGGTTTCCCATAGTGCTGATCTTCCTTGCCTTGGGCCATCGCTGGTTGAGCTCAGACTTCGAACCGCATTGTGATGTTCATCTCCGCTATTCTAGAATGCGTTCCAGAAAAAGTCGACGAGTCTGTCAGATCTGAGTCTAGGTGGAGGTATGTCGTGGCGCAATATCAGCTCCTGCTTTACACCCGGCCTGTCGTTATACTTGGCAAACCGAATACTGAAATTCAGTGGGTTGATCCTGTGACAGCCCCGGCGATCCGATACTGGACGAACTGAATATGAAATATTCAGGCTAATTTGTCTGGTGAAGGGAGTATTAAACATTCACCAATATGCTTCCCCGCAAGTTGCCGCATCTTCGCAATACAACTACATTCGTGCCAGCGAATTTTGTCAGAGTTGTTTTGCGCGATCCGCACTGCTGACCTGCCTTCTCCCAAGCAGAATCTTGGGGCTTTTAATCTTCATCTCCGTTGCTACATACCGCCGACAGGCACTTTGGCTGACAATATTGTGATTCGGTTCCAGATTGTGAGGAATGTAGGGTAGGGAGATCGATATTCGAATGCCAGGAGCTCCACGCTCGTCTCAGATAGACGTTAGGCGTCAACCACCATCGAGGAGGATAATTCCTGCTGTGAAAGATTCTTGTAAAGGGATATCCACGCTAGAAGAGATCAACGACATTGTCTTGAAAGGTCTACTATGATGGTCTGGGAGTGTTCGACGTTCTATTTCTTGTTCCTCGTTGACCTGTATCCTGCAAGATTGATTGTACTCCGAGCTCCAAAACCACAGGGACAATACCATTGACCACTGCCAGGATGATCTAACGCTGGTTGATGAGGCCTGTGGATTAGACTCACCTCGAGGCGAAGAGTTCATACGTGTGACCACTTTGCTTCTCTACGAATCCCGGCGAATTACAAATGAGTTATCTGGAAGGCAAGATCCAATTATCGACTTGGTGAAAGCCGCAAATTTCCAAGTGTTTCGACGATGCGGCCGCAACTGCAATTTGATCAGTACATGATACTCCAAGTTGTGATGTTTGCGTATTTGCTAGCTCGTTCAACTCCTGCGAACTTTCAGCCACAATTACGCTCTTCCCGTGGAATCACTTGCGGACGTTCCACGAATAACTGTGCCAGATTTCTCGCTGCTTCATCACTTCCAGGTGATTATTTTGCTATGACATAGACGGCCACCGTACCGACGACGGAAGATTCAGAGGCGCACTCTCACCCGAGATGGGCGTAGAGGCGCTTTGCTCCCCAACCTTCTCCAATCTTCCGAACTCCACAGGCTGATAGTCCAGGCTCACCCTTCATTGAGCTCAGCTAAACTCCAGCCCCTGGGCTTTGCAAACGTGACTTCATAGACGTGCCGGTGATGATCTGTCCGCGTCGATGAGCACCTACTCACCGGTAGGTTCCGTGTACCTGAGCCTCCTCCGCTACTCCTACCTCCCATCTATCTCACTTCCCCCTCTAATTCCTTGTTCTACTCATGGTCTGGATGCTATTTCCGCCGAGGCATTTACAGATTTGTTTTTGCCTCGACATGCTCGCTGTAGTACCAGCCACCCTGTTGTGAAATGGGCGGCCGCGTCAGGTTGTCACTTCGCTCTTGCGGAATTCCCCAGCAAAATGCTCACATGTACGAATTGTAAGCCCTTCAAGGTGGGTCTAACAATCAGTGTTAGAATGGTCAATCTGCGTGGTTTCGGAGCTCGGATGACAATCTTGTAGGGTATGGGTAAGTAACTACAAGGAACATCGCATACTCCCTCTGGACCGGGTATTCACCAGACAAATATTTCATATTCAGTTCGTCCAGTATCGGATCGCCGGGGCTGTCACAGGATCAACCCACTGAATTTCAGTATTCGGTTTGCCAAGTATAACGACAGGCCGGGTGTAAAGCAGGAGCTGATATTG
>JBBPRH010000486.1:0-16618 GCA_038092915.1 Boletus pseudopeckii | reverse complement strand
AGGCATCCATGAAGAGAAATCAACCCACGTTTCAGGGTATTATCACCGTTTAATCACATCTGAAGTCGTGTCTCACGTACTATGAACCCCGCACCAAACGTGGTCATCAAACCCTCGACGACGCGGCTGCTTCCACCCGTGCCAAATCATCATTGTCAGATGGAGCGGAAAAAAAAAAGGTTATCAGTTACACGACGGAGGGCGCCGGCATACTATATGCTCTGACAATTCCATCGCCAAGTCTCGGCGGCCACTGCACGGAATCCTGTCGGATTTGACGTGCATCTCCAAAGAAATATTGGGGTTTAGGGCCTCGTGGACATTTCGCTTGACTTCGGGTTTGTCGTCTGTCAGAGGCACCGTGACAGTGATGGAATGAGCGGGCATAACCGCGTAGTGGATATTGAATCAGCGCGGGAGACACGAATGAAGGATGCCAATGAGTCGACTGGCGTTGACAGCTCGAGGAAAGATACAAACCCCCAAGTAACGGTGATAAGATGCCTATATAGGAACCGGTAAGCCACTTGGTAACTAAAGAATACATGAATAAAGCAACTTGAACGACGTGACAAGTCACTGAGTACGAATGGACATACCTCAGCTGTTGTGTTGAAACGACCCAGTACGCTGCTACTTGTACTCATAACTTACATAAACGAGCATAAGTACATCAGTCTCTGGACGTATTGTCGACTCGGATTGTTGGTACGTCGCGAGGATGCGCGCAAACTTGATGAATAACGAGGACATTGCGAATTCTCGCCCGGGGCTATGGGGACGGTCAACCGGGACAGCCTGAAGGTTGCGTGTACAAGGGCTCACCAAAGTCTTCTCCCGTATCCAAAGACCAACTGTCGAGAATCCATGACGTCCTGGTTGATTTATCCATCTGATGCGAGGAACCGTTCCGGCAGAAACACGTGCGGTTTGGGAAAAACGTCGGGATCGTGGAGGATCGCAATGAAGACATCACCAAAGTCAAGCATTGCAAGTAGTCCTTGAATCACCACTCCTACTGGAGGTTAGTGAGAACGGCTGAGCCGGCAGGAATGTGGTAGCCCTTGTACTCGTCGTCGACTTCAACGACATGACCACTTCCTGTTCGTATTGCCAGTCGCAATTTTTTCGTCGACACTGACTACTCACCATAGGATGTGGTTTGATCGCCACCTCATCATTTCCAGTACCATGGCTTGGACATAGGTAAGACTAGTGAAGTCGCCGAAAGTGGCTGCAACAATGGGGCCAGGGCTTCTTTAACGAGATCAGAGGATAGCGACAAGTGAACTGACATATATTTCCGTAGTCGACGACCCGGTCAATCTCTCGTTGACCTTTCTCCTGAACCTCAGGAAACTGGATAATGGGATCAGATCAACAAAGAGTCGTAGGAAGGTTTATCACGGACCCAATATGGATCCCTCCTATTATGCATGTCAGCGCGCCACTAAACGCACATGTCACTCTGCTGACCGACGTAAACGTGTGAGATGATTTATGAAGAAAGGATTTAAGAACGACAGTTACAAGTGAACCCATATGGCAATACGAGAAGGGCCTGGAGGGAGCGGCAAGCGATGACCTTTCCTAATAGACAGCGCGGTCACCGTGGCCACACAGAGGATGCCGGCCAGGACACCCAAGACGTCGATGGTAGCCATTGTGAGGAGATGAGAATGCAGAAGAGCGCTCTCGTGAGGAGCTGCTTATCTATTCTGAAGATTGTTCGAGAATCTGTTTCAAAGGTGGGCTTGGGGAGGATGAGTCCTCGCGGCCAGTTCCATCCGATGCCTCGCGTGTTCAACATCAAGTCCCAGGCGTTCCAGAATGCTGTGTAGATACTCTCCGAATCTGATTTGTCCTGTTTCTTCCAAGGACTTTGACGGCGAAAACGCTCTGGGGCAACAGCCCAAACTGTACAGCGCATTGAGATGCTACACATATGAGTCTGATACGTCAATGGCAAGCCACGCTGGGTTGATGTACTTACGATAAGCACGGTGTTCATCTGGCCTTGCTTGGGATCGCCGCCCGACATGTCGATGAATCTACCGCGCCAGGATAGCCACACGATGACAGGCAAGAGCGCGAGGCGGTGGAAGCGTGTCCCCTCGAGCTGAACAAATACTCCCATCAAGTACTGGCATGCGAAAGGCGGAAGGATGTATGCGAAAAACGAAGCCTTTGTGAGACCGATCTTTTGCGACGTCGTAAAGACCATGTCTTGAACACTTTGACGGGTCACACTAGGCCATGAGGATCCCTAAGACTTCACGGAGGATGCGAGGAAACTGACCTTGCTTGCGTGTCCATCTTGTGGGGATTGGAGAGTGGATCCAAGCGTCAAGCCAGTTGGTTTTTAACCAGATGTGGGTCGAACGAGGCACGGCCATGATTTTGGATGATTGTATCGCCGCCTCATGTCCTCCGTCGTGAGGGAGAATAGAATCATCACCTTCGTGGGGAATCATAAACGGCAGACCGTCGATGTAGGAAAATGGTATGTAGTGTAGATTCGACTCCGACGTCACGGTGTTGGTACCAAATAATTTCTTTCCATTGTAGAGCCTTGTAACATACACATATACAAGGCACTTTCGCCGTCTGCGGCTGCAATGCATGCTTCTTTGATTTGCAGGGTCTGTGGTGTCCGAGTTACTGGATGTCTAAAGCAGCTAAGAATCGCACAATCTAACCACGAACAAACGCACGAACGAGCGCAAGCGATGGCTCGAACCGACCAGGCAAACTCAACGCAGCAAGCCTCCCCACTTTCGCAGACTCGTTCTGAGTCGTTCACCATCGGGACACCCCAGAACGTCAACCACACAACCATCCACATCTACCCCCAAACACCACCTACTGATCTCCCCGTGGATTTTTTCCAAACACGCTCCAGGATCACCCCAATGCCCTGCATCGTCCAGAAGCCGACGGGGACGATCGAATTTCCCCCTTGTCCAGACGATCGCAGTTCAATGTCGTGAAATATTCCGGAAACCAGGAAGACTCCGAGCACGCTTCCAAGCCGGCCAAACAGGTAGTCGAATGGCTGACCACCCAGCGTCAGCAACATTTCGCGTATCATTTGTTGCCACCGACGTCCCCACAGTTCGCTCAGAGAAGTCGACAACCACGGAGAGTCGAAAAGGGGCGGCCATTGAGACGGATGTTGATGAAACAAGATGACGCACACGATTACTAGAAGCTGGTAGCTGTACTGCAACCCAAAGTACACCGACGACACTCCTGAAGCTGATACGAGCACGGATCGCAAGAGTTCTAGGACGGAGGGGAGGGATTGGTCAAAGAGAGAGCCACCTTGAAGTGAGCCGAACGTCTCGGGCGACAAGATGCGCATGCTTTGCACACACGCGTCGAACGCCAAGGCGTGAAACGCGACTCCGGCTGCCGACAACAGTACGAAAATGAGGCGCGAGTCGGTTTCGAAGGTGGGTTTAGGGACGACGAGTCCCCGTGGCCAATTCCATCCGATACCTCGCGGGTTGATGAACAAGTCCCAGGTGTTCCAACATGCGGTGTAAACGCTTCCCGAATTCGATTTGTTTTGATTGTCCGTGGGATTGTGACGTCGATATCGCACTCGTGCAAATGCCCACACAGCGGAACGCGTCGAGAGGGAATACATTTGAGTCTAGGATGCGTCCCATCAATTGACGTGCAACATTGAACAAGTGACACTCACGATGAGCATGGTATTCGTCTGGACTTTCGCCGGGTGACCTCCAGACATATCCACCAAGGTCGCACGCCAAGCTAACCAAACGGTGACAGGTAACAACGCCAAGCGGTAGAAGCGCGTTCGGTCGAGTTGAACGAGCACTCCAATCAAGTACTGACACACGAAAGGCGGAAGGATATACGCAAGAAATGTGACGCTTGTGAGGCCAATCTTTTGTGCGACTGCAAACCCGCCTTCGTCAACACTGTGAACGATGATTCCAAATGAGTAAGAGCTTGGTTCATCTGTTGAAACCGAGGAGGCTGACCTGGTTTGTGAAGCCATCGTGGGGGTATCGGGGGTGGGTACCGTACCGGTGGGTCCTGTGCGTCAAATAGATCAGTTATATGTGTAGTCCATCAAGCCCTGATTCATGACACCTTCATTTTGGCTCGAGTACAACCGATGTTCGTGGACAGAAACGTTGGTCATGTCCGACGTCCTTACAGTGGCGCGCCATGGCAGATTCGTACGTATGATAGAAATGAATGGGCTAGTGTCACACTGCATCATTAGTATAGTCATGTCCATCAGCGTAAGCAACCAATTCTTCCAGGAACGTAGGCACGACGAAGAGCGAGCTCGATTTGGTCGACCGAGCCACCTCAATTGTATCCTGTAGGTCCAGTATGATGGCCGGGGCTACGGTTGAATCGTGATAGGACGTGGGGGGGTACACGGCTATGCTGCTGAGCGAAGCGACGGGATAACTGACATCCATCGTACGGAATGAAGGGAGAGAAGCGGCACCAATTATAAGAAATTCACGTGCTCCTCCACGGACGCTGATCTCGAGTAAGATTAGATGAATGTTGCGAACCAAAAGAAAAGCGTGGCGCACCAGTGAACTGCGGTGTGGTTTGTCAGTGGAATGGGTTTTGGGAATCCTGTGCTCACGGATGAATGGAGGTAGTACATGATATCACCTTTGAGAGGTCGTTCTTCAGCCTCTGGATAGGGTGCTCTGTCTCTTTCCTGAATTCGAAAGCGAGTCGGTGACTCCGCTGCACTGATGTCGTCCAAAAGAGGACCCAGCGAATGGCGCGTTGCAATCAAATGACAGTAACCGGTCTTTTGCATCATGCTCACCACAGCAGCTGACGAATTGCGAGGCGACATTGGCATTGGGAAGGGCTGCAGAAAAAAATGACGAGATCAGTGAAACCCCGAATTATTCCACGGTGAAGCGGGTGACACAATCATTGGCTCAGGCTGGTAGAGGTTAATTGGCGATGATACCGACGATGGTATTGTCAGCACCTTGACGGTTGGGACGCACGGCATGAGCAACGCGCTGGCAGAAAACGCTTCTTGATCTCGTACTAGGTGGCACCCCTACCGGGACCCCGAAATACTTAGAAGAACAAAGGCGTATTATACACACACCCCCTGTGGCATACACTAGCCAATATCCTACCTACCTGATAGTAAAGCTAGTTCACCCGCATGACCATAGAAAATGCGAGACTAAGCCTCACGGGCGATGACGAACCACTCACATCGCCCACACTACCAATACCGACCCGCAGGACAACAAGAAGCAATACAACCAACCAATCCAGCGGCCCCAAACCACCCACCCGCCCATCGAACACATTCAAAGTCAAAGACGCAGAGACAGGAAACTCCTACCTAAGGAAAATCTCCTACATCATAGAAGGAGAACCCTTCGACATGGAGCAACTAAGTTCCATTCTACTCCACATTTCCCAAATTGAAAAAATCCCTATCACAGCAGTCGAAGCTATCCGCGCAGTCGCTTTCTTAGTAGAAGATCAAATCGCGTCCAACACCGCGAGAGCGGTCACAGCGCACTTAGCCAAAAACACCACCAAAGATATCACCTCCCACATCGTAGCAGCAATCTCACCGCATATCGCAAACCTCCTCATCGCAACCGAAACCCGCAACACCAACGTAGCAAACCTCGAAAACATCCACAAGACCGACATACCCTCCACGATAGAGGAAACAATCATCCATCTCCACGAATCGTTAAAGACCTCGCAAGCGGAAACCTCACACAAAATACTCGAAACTCTCGCTCTCAACCCCCCAACCATGATCGCCCAGAAATCCTACAGCGCGGCAGTCAGAAATAACGAATCATCATCACCGTCGTCCCCCTCACTTACGCAAACCATGACCCGATCGCTCATACGCTCCCGTCAGATCCTCTTCGAGCCCCTACCAGATCAGACCCTATACAACGCAGACTCCCCACGCTCAGAAGTAGCCGACAAACTCAAAGTTACCATCCTTACCCTCCAACTAGAAGACCCCGACGCCCCGGCGGAGATAGAGGTCAAAGCAGTACTACGTCTGAACAAAGGAGGCCTTCTAGTGGAGTTCACAACCATACAGGCAGTGAACTGGATCAAAACCAGCACGACCAGCACCCATCTAGTCAAAACCCTAGGAATCCAAGCGATAATCTGCACCCATCTCCACCCCATCGTCGTACCTTTCCTCCCAATATCCTCCCAATTAGACAACCAGGACTTCCTATGCAATATCAAAACTGAAAACAACCTCACAAACTGAGCACTGATCTCCGCCAAATGGATTAAACCATGAGAAAGATGATCCCCAGATCAGAAAGTCACACACGCCATCCTCAACCTAAAAGAAGAGATGGATGCCAACCTACTTGTATGTGATGGAATATACATCAGCAAGCTAAAACTACACCCCAAAAAAGACAAGAAGGAACCCTTTCGCTGCCTGTCCTGCCAGCTCTGGGGCCACATAGCCAGAGACTGCCAACAAGACTGAAAGAGTCTTGACTAGAGACGAAGACGAAACAAGCAAAGACTACTAACCCAATATCTCAAGGGTTGACTCAAAGCCAATATCCAAGAGAGAGAAAGGTAATAATCAAACTAGAGAAATACAGGTTATGCTACCGGCTACTTATATACTACCAGTTGCAGTGCACGGACCATGCTATGCTATGACGTCATGAGGTACAGGGTATGACATCACAAGAACGAGAGGAAAGACTGTCCAATGGAATAATATATACAAATGGAACAATATGCGGTGTGTGATGTGCAAGGCAGCCACATGGATCAGAGACTAGTCTGGAGCACGTAAGGTGTGGCTAGGGGTCGTGATATAGGAATTGTTAATAGATAGAAATGGAAAACGAGAGGAAATGAAAAAGGGCGTGAGAGCGTGCAGCATATGGATCAAACCATAAATAGGATTGTGGCGAGATCTGAGATATGGTGACCTTGTGAAAGGGCGATCTAGTATCTGCCAGTGATATCTGATGTGGATCGGGGATTGAGTGAATCTGGACGAGAGTCCTGATCAGTACTTGTGACGTATGCTGAATGTGATATCCGAGAGGCTATGCGTCAGGTGAATGACGTGAGCTTTGATCATTTGAAATGGTCATGATTGTAAGCTTGTTGTATGATGAGAGCATGAGCTTGGATTGCTTGATGCGAATCGTAAGCTTGGCATGATGTCAGGAGAATGTAGCAGAGTGGCACAATGCAGCACGCACATGACTATGGGAGGAATGCAGTTTGAGATCGTGCTTAGGATCTGTGACTAAGCGGCGCAAGGTGGCTCGCTATGGCATCACGGGATATGACATAATTTAGAGGCTTGCGGGCCTGCACATGTTTAGAGTCGTGTGACAACTGGTCTTGTGGTCACGAGACCAAGAGACGTTAGCTAAGGGATAGCTAAGTTGGGGGTTTAGTCATGAGGCTACTTGGTATCGTATAGTGTTTGGATATGATGTGTATAGTCATAAGACTAGAGGATGCGAGTGTAAGGATGATATATGATATGGATGCGGTATCATATGGTAATTAGTTGGGGGTATTCGTAAGGTAAAGGCGAGGATGGAGGTTGTGTGGAGTGTAGACGTTGAAGTATTGTCTAAGGTTGTACGAATGGTGGTGAGGAATGAATACAAAGGGTATGATACGAGCGGTGAAGCAAGTGATCATTTCAAAGATGATGACATCTGCGCCAACTGTGGCGACCACCACAGAACATCCGCCTGCAACAACTCACACAAAAAATATTGTGTCAGCTGCAAAGCTCATGACCACGCAAGCTCCAGTTGCAAATGCAAAGAATTCTTCAGACGCTGTGCAGCTCTTGATGCGAAACATCCAGAAAACCTAGTGCCCTACTACCCTACTGATGTCCCATGGACGCAAGTCTCACTCCCACCAAAACCAACCCCTCACGCATCCGACCCCTATGAATATGAATCCGACCCGTCACACAAATACCAACGCCAACATCCTCCCTCAACCAGATTCCAACAATCTACCCTCAACAATGCCCTCAACTATGCAGGCCCCCACCCACGTCGTCACACTCACCACCACCACCAACAACAGCAATGGCCGCAACAACCGCAACAATACCATAACCACCGAACCAACCAACACTCCAGCCCCAGCCCTGTATCCATCCCGATAGATACCACAGTTGCCACCATAATCACCGAATCAATACACACAACCCAGCAACCTGCACCCAAAATTTCATCACATGACCCTTCTCACCATTGACAACAACGCCAAATCCACTCATACTTCCAAACCCCTTCATCCCCCCCCCCATCCCCTCAATGCGGTCAATCAGAACCCAACCACGCGCCCGCCCATCCATCAATGAATAGCAATACCAACCCCAATATCGAAAGTACCACCATCCATATCTGGCAACAAAACCTCAATAAAACCTCAATATGCCAACACTCACTCATGAACAATCACTCAAAAAACTGGGACGTCATTGCCCTACAAGGACCCTATGTCTCTTCCCTGAACCTGACGATCGCTTCGTCAAAATTTTACTCTGTCTACCCAACTACTCACCTCACTTCCAACAGGAACACCACCTGTGCAATCACTCTAATCTCACGCTCCCTCAGCACGAATGCATGGCAACAAATCCCGTTTCCATTCCCAGACGTAGTAGTCATTCAGCTTACAGGCAACTTTGGTAGATGCACACTCATCAACATATATAACGACTGCTCCTCCCACAACACTGAAAACCTCCTAGATAAGTTCCTCAACAACAATAAACACACTACATGCTCCTGTGACACTGATCACATCATCTGGCTCGGAGACTTTAACAGACACCATCCTCTATGGGACAACAACAACAACACTCACCTATTTACCCAACCACACCTAACGAAGGCGCAACCACTCATCAACCTAATAGACAAACACAAAATGATAATGACGCTCCCCAAAGGTATCCCAACCCTCTAACTCAGCAGCACAAAAACCTGGTCCTGTCCCAACAACATCCTCTGTACCGAACACACTGAGGACGCCTTCATCAAATGCACTACTAACCCATACTTACGCAGCCCCAAAACTGACCATATATCTATCCTTAGCATGCTCAAATTTGAAATACTGCAATACACACCCGAAACGCTACATAACTTCAGAAACACGGACTGGGAAGAATTCAAGAAAACCCTCCTAATGAAGACAGAATGCATGGGTCCACCACGCCCCCTGACATCCAAAGTAGACTTCCATACCTCCACTCACAAGCTAACCACTATCATCCAAGATATGCTCGCTGAAACCGTCCCCACCTGCAATCCGATACCATACTCCAAAAGATGGTGGACTCACAACCTCACCACCATGTGACGCAAAGTATCAAAATTCAGTAACAAATCCTATAATGCCAAAGCCTCCCCAAACCACCTGATACACGAAGAATACAGAAAAAGCTGTAACCAATACACCAACACCATAAAACGCACCAAGAAACAACACTGGCACGAATGGCTCAAGTCAATAGAAGGTAACGAACTATGGACTGCTAATAAATACATCTCAGCAACCATGGAAGACGGCAGAGTATCATAAATCCCCACTCTCAAAGTCAAATGAACAGGCCTCTCCAAAATGCTAGCCACCTCCAATGAAGAGAAAAGCAAAGCGCTAGCTTTCTCACTCTTTCCCCCACTCCCAGCTGACCCCCCAGACTTAGACATGTCGTCATACCCAAACCCGCTCCCCTACTCCCCTCCAATAACAGAAGAAACAATCTACAAAAACATCGCAAAACTGAGCCCCTACAAAGCCCCGGGACCTGACGGTATATGCAATATTGTCCTCAAGGAATGCTCAGACATCCTAGTCCCATACCTCCTCCCACTCTTCACCGCAGTATTCGAACTCAAAACCTACTTCGATCCCTGGCACGAATTCCACACAATAGTACTATGTAAGCCAGGAAAAACTGACTACACACTAACGAAATCCTACCGCGCCATAGCACTTCTCAACACTACCGGGAAGCTACTAACCTCAATCATTGCAGACCAACTAACCTTCACTATAGAATCCAACAACCTCCTATCCAACACACACTTTGGCGGCCGCCCAGGCAGATCCACCACCGACTCGCTACATCTACTTGAGAACACCATCAAGAATGCTTGGAGACAGGGAAAGGTAGCCTCAGTGGTCTTTCTGGACATCGAAGGAGCCTTTTCCAATACAGTCACAGAATGCCTACTACACAACATGAGATCCAGACGCATCCCAGAACACCTAGTTCTATTCACGGAATGCATCCTAAAAGGCCGACGCACAAAACTAAAATTTGATGGATGCTCATCTGACTGGATTCCCATCAACAACGGCATAGGCCAAGGTGACCCACTCTCAATGATCCTCTACATCATATATAACTCTGACCTTATCGACACAGGAAAAGGTAACGAAAAGGAAGAACTAGTCCTAGCCTTCGTTAATGACACAGCATTTATAGCAATAGGAAAAACCTTCAAAGACACCCACACAATACTAAAGAAAATGCTCGACCACCCAGGAGGAGGTTACGAATGGTCTAAGAACCACAACTCTAAATTTGAAGCCAGTAAATTTGCGCTAATAGACTTCTCCATAAATCCCAACAGATCCCGTTCTCCCCTTATAACCAGAGACACCACAATCATACCAGTCCTGACCCACAAATTCCTCAGTGTCATCTTAGACCAAGCCCTTCGCTGGAATGCTCAAACCGCTGCTGCCATAGCCAACGGAACTGCTTACGTACTCCAACTCAAAAGAATCTCATCAACATCCCACAGGATCCCATTATCACTAATGAGACACCTATACCTCGCTGTCGCAATATCCAAAATGTTATACGCTGCCAACATATGGCTAAAACCCATCCACCAAAACATATCACCAGAGAAATCCAAAGGCTCAGTCGGAACAATAAAGAAACTCGAACGCGTCCAAAGATTGGCGCTACTAAGTATCTCTGGCACCCTAAGATCAACAGCAACTGACGAAATGGAAATCTACACAGACATCCTCCCGATGGTACACCACATACAAAATATATGTCACCAAGTGGCACTCCGCATAGCAGCTCATCCCAGATCCCACCTGCTCTACCAACCAGCTTGAAGAGCAGCAAAATGCTATGTCCAACACCACAAGTCCGCCCTCCACCATCTCTTCTTCATCTACCAAATAAAACCTGACAACATTGAAGCCATAACACCAGGTAGAGCCCGAAAGATCCAACGACCACCCTACAAAGTTCAAATAGCCTCAACGTGCAAAAAAGCCATAGAAGAACACAACTCAGCAAATGACCTCACACGCATCTACTGCAACGGCTCTGGAATTGATGGAAAAATCGGAGCAGCCATGGTAATGTACCACTACAACCATACACCCTGCTCACTACGCTTCCACCTAGGAAACATAAAGGAACACATGGTACATGAAGCAGAGGCGATTGGCCTAACGCTTGCAGCAAAACTACTTATAGCTGAACAAGACCTAAATTTCCCCATCTCGATCTATGTCAACAACCAAGCAGTCATACGCGGAGCCAGTGAAAGTCTCAACACACATGCAGGACAGCACATCATCACGAAATTCAATAGAATGATGCACAACATCAAAAAGAACCACCACAAGAATTTCAATGTCACCCTATGATGGATATCTGGCCATGACAGCGTGGAAGGTAACGAAAAAGCTGACATGGAAGCTAAAACCGCAGCAAAAGACTCCACAAAAAACAGCCCCAAAAACGCCCTTCCCAAATTTCTGAAAAGCGCTCTCCTCCCAAGCAACATTGCGGCACTGAAACAAGCCCAAAAACAACTCTCAAAAGACAAATGGAAACTACAATGGGCATTATCCCCACGCTTCCCACAAGCCTCCAAATACGCAGTGAAAACATCCAACAGTAACTTTGTAAAAATAGTGGCCCTAATCCCAAAATGCCACACTAGTCTAATTGTCGCTCTCCGCTCTGGTCACATTAACCTAAACCAATATCTCCACAGAATCAAATGATCAACCACGCCCAATTGCCCGCATTGCACAGGAGTAGCCAAAACACTCTCCCATTTCCTCCTAACCTGCCCATATTGCAGACGCGAATGCCACATCCTACGCAACACAGTAGGCACTGCTGCCGACTCCATCCCCTACATCTTATCAGAAACTGACGCTATACCTCACCTCATCCGCTATGTCAACAGCACCAAACAACTACAACAAACATATGGTAATGTACCCCCAAAATGTCTCACTTAATACAGTAAAACTGCGTTCACAGAATCAACATACCCACACACATACCCACTCGCCATCGGACATGAGGGAAAGACCTGGAAAGTCACCCAAACCCCCACCACCCTTCAAACCACACAACAGGCAATATGTCAACTCACACCACACCACGTCACCATACCAACACAGTCAGATTTCACTTCCAAACCAGAAAATGCCCAACACGTCTATACACGTACCTACCATACCTTATCTTTCCATCTCATCATCTCCCTCTGTACCGCGGGTGCCCACACCCCGAGTACATGCTATCCATAGACACAAACCTAAATCATACACCATGTAACCGACATGACAGTCATCGTTTCTTAGAAGCCCGGAGCACCTAAAATGGCTGGCAGGAACGGCAGACTGATGGGGGGCAACCTCACATCGGGGCATCTGCTCAGGCGGAGCTACAACAGGGCACAGGGGCCCCCGACTTAGATAGTCTGTCCTACATAGGGTACACATACTCCAACAGGACATAAATTGGATTCAAAAAAAAAAAAAAAAACGCGCTGGCAGGTGTAGTAGAATTCTAAATATGCTCGTCGTGGAAGGGATAGTAGAAAGGGTGAGTCGGGTGTGCTTCACGTTAAACTTGAGCATCTCTGGCACAAACACTGGCAGAGATCCGTTGGGGGAAATAGGATGCATTTTTTTTTTTTTTTTTTTTTTTCCGTGTTTATTGTCCTGCAGGGCGGTGGCCCTATGTCGGACAGTATCTACTAGGTTCTTTACATGTCTGCTCAGTGTAGTTAAAATTGGACATGGTGACTTAAATAAACAGCTCCATGGTCAAAGCGAAGCCTGTGTGTGGCTAAGAGGAGTGACCACGTTGTGGGTTGTGAGCGCTGGGGTGGCACTAAACAGTGTGGTTCATGTTGGAATTGGGGGCGGGTGGATTTAGTGATGGCTACTGACATGGTTTGGGTTTAGGTGGGGAGAGATCCCCAAACTGTTTGAATCGGCCTGTCTCCTGTAAGAACTGTAAGGTGTGGGGGATACAGTTGGAGTCTGATAGCAGCAGGGAGATCTGGTTCGCTTTGTGGTGCACGGCGTAACAGAGGCAGAACCTCGTATGTACGTATCTGGGGCAATGTAGGAGGAGGTGGGCGATGGTCTCATCGCAGTCTGGGCAATGGGGGCAGGCTGGGTTATCTGATTTGGAGATGCAGTGGAGGTGTTTGTTCAGCGGGACGTGTCCAGTGCGGAGTTGGAAGAGGGTAGCAGCATGGCGTTTGGGTAGGTCGTTGGTGAGTTTAAGGAATCTGTCAGAGGGGAGCGAATTGTCTATGGTGAGAGCTTTTGCGGCACGGGGGAATGTTTGGAAGATGATTTTCCGGAGTGTTTTTAGGGACACGTAAATGTGTTGTTTCGCTGCCGATTTGCTTCTGGGCAGAGTTTTGATCTGATTTTTGGGACGTCTGAACTGCGCTGGGAGGTTTTCTGCACTACTGATGTTGCCTGCTGCTGCCTGTTTGGCGGCTGTGTCTGCTTCTTCATTTCCTGGGATACCGACATGTCCTGGGGTCCATCTGAGCGTGATAGATCTGATGTGGTGATGTGCTAGAGTCGCTTTTAGGTTCGAGTGGAAGATGTCCATGAGGTAGTGCCCGGGCCCCAACGTGGGTGTGGTGGTCGCTTGGAGTGCTGCCCTGTTGTCGAGACCAAGTGACACCAATCATATTCTTTGTTTTTCTCTTTTCAGCAGCTCTACCGCTAGGATCATTCCTACGATCTCGCCCTCGTAAACCGTGTGATCCTCTTCCGAACCTAGCTCAAACCTCAGCTCTCCTGTCTTTATTCCGTTCCTTCTAATTACCGCTGCTCCTCCTATTTTCCCGTCATGACCTGAGCCGTCCAAGTATAAGCAGATGTTATCACAGGTTTCTGCCTCTATGTCTTGTATTTGGGCGTCAATTTTGTCCTCTATTACCTGTAGCTTGACTCTCGGTGTCCATTTTGAGTTGAAGCGGGTTGGTGTAATGGTTTCAAAGCTCTGGGGTCTAGGTTGAAAGAGTTGGTTAGGCGGTGAAGGGGGGATTTGTGCCAGTTACAGTGTCTGAACGTGCCGATGATGTGTTTGTACAGTGGGTGTGATTTGGGGAGGGTGGCCATTCTTAGAGCGGCTCAGCTGCAGTGCTTGCAGAGGAGGACTGGAATATGGGGTAGGTCGGTGTGGGCAAATATGACATCTGAGGCGGTTGTGAACATTCCTCCTGTTATGTGAATGGCGGCTAGACGTTGTACTGATTCCATTTTTTTTCCGAAGCTGCGTGTGCCCCAGCCATTGTTCTTTTTTCCTCTGCCTGGTTCCAACATCGTTGTCCCCCAGACGTTCACCACATATAGCATTTTCGGTATGGCAACCCCTTCGTAGAGTTTCTTCATCATCTGCACTTTGATGCCTTTGGATACTTTCGTCATGTGTTTGCATGCTAGGACATATTTTGTGCCTTTGGCAATGGAGTAGGCAGTGTGCTGGTTGAACCGTAGTTCATTGTCTATGAAAACTCCAAGGAATTTGTAGCTGGTAGATGGTTCAATGGTGTGCCCCTGGATGGTGATGGAGGGACGTGGGGCTGGGATTGTCTTTCCTCTGCGTTGGGGATCTGAGATTCGTGCGTGGAAGACTCCTAATAATGTGGTTTTCTCTAGCTCAAATTCCGCGTGATGATCTTTACTCCATTCTAGCGCTCCTCCTTCCCCTTCCATGATTTGTTTCAGTTTTCCGTTTGCTTCTTCAAAACTCTTTCCTCTCGCTATGAACACTGTGTCATCGATGAAACCTAGTTCCATCTTGTCTTTTGCTTTATCAGCGAGTCCGATGAGGTCTGTGTTGTAAAAAAGGAATGCGATTGGCGACATGGGGCATTCCTGGTCGAGGCCTATGGGAATTTGGAACGTCAGCGAGGTGAAATCATCGAACGAGAGAGTAGTTTTTCGTCTGTCTAAGCGGCGTTTGTACCAGTCCATGTATTCCTGCGGAATTCCTTTTGTTCTCATATTGTGGATTAGGCGTTCAATTATGACGCTGGGAAACGCTGCCTTGACATCTAGGAAGAGCATTGAAACATATTTATCAGTGCTTTGGGTCCATGTGTCGTGGATGAACTTAGTCAATAGGTGTATGGAGTCCACCATGGACCTTCCTGGGCGTCCACCAAAGTGGATAGGAGGGAGGAGGTTGTGGTGTTCTGTGATGTTTGTGATGTCTTCAACTATGCATGAGGATAATATTTTGGCCATGGTGTCGAGGAGGGCGGTGGGTCAGTATGCTTTGGGAATAGTGTAGTCTGGGTGGCCCAGTTTGCGTAGAACGATGGTTGATGATATTTTCCACGTTTCTGGGTAGAAGCCGAGGTCAAAAGTCACTCTAAAGATGCTTTCTAGGTGTGGTGTGAGTAGGTCAGTGGCGTTTGTGAATACGGCATTGCCGACCCCGTTAGGGCCGGGCGCTTTGTATGGTGATAGTCATTTAATTGCGCATCGGATTTGCGCGTCAGTTATATTAGCGAAAGTACACACTGGTTCGGGATATTGGTCATTAGGGTAGATGGGGGTGTGTTCGGGTCATGGTTTGAAGAAATTTTCATATAGTAATTCACACTTTTCTTGGTTTGTTTGCTCGTCAGTTTAAGGGTGGGTGTTGGACTTTCTAAGATTGGGAATGTGTGAGATAAAGTGGTCGGAGGGCTCATCTACTAGGTATTTGTGGGCTTGCCATATGTTAGCGGTGTCAATGTTTTCGAGGTACTCGTTCCAGTGTTGTTCTTTCACTTTCTGTACCTTCTTGGCGAAGGCGTTCCTTGCTTTCTTGTGATCTTGGTGGATTGGGTCATTTCATACGTGGCAGCGGGCTTTGGCTTTGTATGTGATCTGTTTGAGATTTTTGTTAGCGGTATCTAGTTCAGGTGACCACCAGTGTTTAGCGTATGGGGAGGGTTTCGAGAGTGGAACTTTTTCTTCTATTGCGGATGTGATGGCGTGTGCGAGGGCATTTAGTTGGTCTTGTGCTTCGTTAATGTTTGTAATGGGGGTGGGTTCGGGGAGGTTGCGTAGTTTCGTTTCTAGGTTGGTGCAGAACTTTTTCTAGTTGGTGGCTCTATAGTTTCGCCTTGGGTGGGCGTTGGTCAGTTCCAGGGTGAGATTTAGTTCTGTTATAATTGGAAAGTGGTCAGTGTTTACTGGGGTGAGTTCTTCTTTCATGTTACATGAGATTACTAAGTCGACAAGGTGGGATGTACAGAACATGTTATCTGGG
>JBBPRH010000485.1:0-16689 GCA_038092915.1 Boletus pseudopeckii | reverse complement strand
AGTCAGGGCAAGAAAAAAAAAAAAAGGCCGACGTGAACGCCTCACTATTCGTTACTGTTAGGTCCGATGGTAGGGTCTGGCGTGAACGTGACAGACGACACGGCCGATACGTTGATGGAAGTAGAAAATATCTGGAGGGGTGTCTGGAGACGATATGAGATGTCTACGCTGGAACGTCACGTTCGCAGTTCGTACCTGCGAAATTGCGTTTCCGGCGTAGATGCCAATGGATGCATTGCCGAATTGTGCGAGGGATGGCGCGTTTCCATCATCTATCCACGTAACGGATGCTGGCTGGCCACCAGTCAGAGTGGTAGTAGCGACTGGAGATGTGATCTATTCCAATGAATCAATGGTCACCGCCGACGTTCGAATGTAGTTTGGGGGCAACGCACGAAAACGTTTGCCAGTGCCGAGGCAGCAAGAGCGAGGGGAACGAGGGCAGAGCTGAACATTGTTAGAGAGAATGAGTGTGGTGGAAAAAGAGTGTGGGATGTAGTTGTAAAATCTGCAGTTAAGAGTGGTGAGAGAAGAGAGAGTGAGAGCGCGGGGCAACGATGGGAGTAAATGACGGAGTTCCAACTGATTTGCCGACAGACACAGTGCACATCAGCCTTGATCACGTATTGATTATGTGCATTCACATGGTCGTGCGGGAGAAATAGGTACACTTTTCAGCTCGCTGTGCAAGAACAAGTCAAGATCGATTCAAGTACAAATATGAGGATACACCTACGCGCTCAGCCTGCAACGCCAAACACGGTGCGCATCACGTGGTCCGCTTTCCGGCCCGTATGCTTGATGAGCCCAATGTAGTCGAGTTCATGCAGCGACCGAATGAAGCGCGCTTGAACCTCTAACCTCCATTTTCCAAGCTGTTCTTCACTTTCTTCGAAACAGCTCTCGGCCCCCTGTACCTGCCTTTGCTTTCCTTTTCGCCGTGTGGGAGTCCGTGTCTCACCAGCCGACTCATCTCTCACGTGGCACTGTTGTGCTTCCAAGACGACCGTGAACGATTCAAACCAGTCGAACACATTGATCATCTTCCCACTCTCCAGGTAACGCTGGAATAGAATGCTTGTATCGGGCATATTCCAAAGGGTCTCGTCATCAACGTCGCCATCATCGTTTGTCATGGCAGTCGCGCCGTAGTCTTGCGGATGCAATAAACCGGAGAATATTGAAGCACGCAGAGAGGGATTGAATAGCTATTAGGATTGAAACGGATCAGGCAAGACGAGAAGCAGATTGTGTCAACCATACCTCGAAGGGGAACGAAGTAGAACCGGTATACCATACATCCCAAAGGGGCAGCTCTTCGAGGGAGACAAAACGATGTCTGAGACAGGCACACACATCAAGTTTGATTGCAAGGTGAGATGGGACTACGCACTGGAAATATTCGAGCAACCAATCACCAACCGCTTCCGCTACATCTCTCACTTCTCGTGATTCGTCGTTGTGCCTACCATGAACCGAGCGGGCCGTGTTGATCCGCGATATAATCTCTCTTTCCGCGTCTTGCACCTGAGCTGGAACACCAACAAAGAAATCATGTAGATCCGTCAAGAGCTCATCTAGTTGATTTGCTTGTAATTTTCTGGAAAAGAATATGCTATTGATTTGAGTGATACATGATGCTGGTCACTTACTTGACTAGGGCACACAGATATCTATATGGGGTCCCAAGACGACCTCTCAAAGCTGTACACATTAGCTCCGGAAGGGTCTTTTCGCTCTTGTGACCAAGTGAAACCATGAAATGTTGTACAACGAGGAGAACTCGGAAGGACACGCGCAGCAATTTCGATTTTTTCTGAAAAGCTGCCCGGGCAGTCCGGACGAGCACAAGTAGCTCGTCCACACCCCCAGCCAGCCAGCCAGCAGATTGATCTGTAACCAGGGATGAACTCTGAACTCGAGCAAGAATGCAGTTGAGAAATGGGGTTGAGTCGCGATCAGCCAAATTCATGGACGCGAGACATTCCTCGGCTAGGAAAACGGTAAGGGGTTCTTCAAAATGTTTCATATGGGCTAGCTGGGATACGGTTGAGAAACAACGCCGTGGACGGTTAACAAGGATTATCACCTGTAAGATGGTTACCAGGCCATCAAGAGACGGTGAATGTCTCCCAAAGAAGTCGACGAGAAATTCGATCACTGCTGGTCCGAGGACAAGATCGGGATCGAACTCGACGTCAAAAAGCGTCTGACTGGAAGCTCAAACTGGATGCTGAACTGATTGCAAGGAAAATTACCTTCAACAAAATATCATGCAGGACATCCTGGCTTGCTGAGAACGAGCAACTTCGAACTTGCAAGCGAGACAAGGTCGACCGAGGATAAGTGGTATGAATATATGACTGTGTTGGCGGAGAGGTCATTGAAAGAATGAAAACCAGAGGGAGTCGAGGAATTGCAAGGCTGAAGGACAATGTCAGGGGGATCGTTGGGCGAGCCAAAGCAAGCATCGAGTACCTGGAAATTTCAAAGAGGTCCTGCATGACGAGGGGGTCGAATTGCTCGAAATCGTGCAAAATGACAACCAGACGGTTTGTGTCACTATCTGACCCTGATAACGCTTGATTAATGCTGGCATCACCAATTCTTCAGTGTGGTATTACCTCTTGATTCACAGAGCGCATCGAACCATATCTGAAGCAGGCTAATGTCGACTGTGGACAAAGAGCTTGCAGGCTTCCGCTTGACCGACCCTAGAAAGACGTCAGACGGCGTCTAGCTCAGAAAAGCGACGCGCACGTACCTAGCTCTTCCTCAGTTTTATTGATGAAGCCGGTAATGAGCGTCTTCATTGCAGACATGAGGTTCGGGCAATCTTGCGGGAAGAGGTGGGTGACGATATGAGTACCAGTGTTATCACCAAAGAGGCCATCCTGCCCCTCTGTTTCGAGACGGGCTGAGATTTCGTCAAAGATCGACAGAGAAGTCCCAAAGGCTAAACCCTGTTTAGCCGCGATGCTCATATATCCTGGCATGCTTACCTGTCACTGATACGACTGGCAATTCTGCGTACGGCAGACCTGGTAGCGTGTCCGTGTAGGCCATGTTGACCAATTCTGCCACTCTGTGCACGACCGGGGCATGCAGAGCGTGGACCAATTCCTGCTCCAGCTCAGCATTTGCCGTATATGCTACTCAAGGCGTACCTGAACCCGTTGTAGACATTTTGACCAGGCCATTTTGTATGCAGCAAGGCGTAATTCATAGCCATTTGGGAGATCCCTGTCTGGGAACAATGTATAGGACTCGACATCATCCGTGTCTGATCCAGGCGTGGGTGACGCGGCGCACATGAGGTGGCATAACCTTACCTGGTTCCTGAAGTGGAATGTAAATGCTCGTCTGCTCTGTCGTTAGATGCTGGCTACAATCATGCACTGGAACGAACCTGATGAGCGTCGTCCAAGTCGATTTCGTGCGCCATTTGAATGGTAGTCGACGAGAAGCGCGGCCCAACCGTGCGTAACGGGGGCTCTGGGCATGCGCCTGCCCTAAATTTCCAATCGAACGCGTCGCGACGCGTCCGCGTCTTTCTCACCGCCACTGCAAACTCAAACACGTCCATAATGTCCTCCCCGCCCAGAGTTGATTTCCCGACGTCCGACATCGACGATGTCGACATGGACGCGCCTCCACAGGCCAGCCCGCAGAGGCTCTTCTTCCCGGGGAGCGACCCTGCTACCCCGCTGGCCAAGCGCGTCGCCAGTTTCACCCCGCTCGCGACACCCAGAAACCGCAGGGGGGATATACACTCCTCCCTCACATCCACCACGCCCCGCCGCGTCGCGCGAAGAGCGTACCATGACGACTTGCTCGGCGACAACCTCAATTCGGACGGAACACACCTATCCATCCCACCCTCATCTATGCCTAATCTCACCGCACCTACAGTCCGGACAGATGAACCCGACGAAATCCGTGCGATTTGGGGCACCACCGTGAACCTCGCAGAGACGATGAAGCTCTTCCGCGAATTCCTGCGTGGATTCAAACCAAAATATCGTGCACAGTATGATCGAGAGCAAAACCTACGCACGATCGCTTTCGATTCCCCAGAGGATGCCGAGGTCGTTTTTTACGAGACCCAGCTACGGACCATGCGTCAAACGGGACAAACCGACTTGAATTTGGACACGGTCAACTTACTCGCTTATCCTCCTTGCAAAAAGCTGTTTGGACAGCTCCAAAAGTACCCTCAGGAAGTGATACCCGCGATGGACCAAATACTCAAGGATCTCATGTTGGAGATTGCTGACGAGGACCAGCAGGCTGGCGTGGAAGGCATGCAGGGAGAGCAAGGGGACGAAGAAATCGCTGAT
Source organism: Boletus pseudopeckii (assembly GCA_038092915.1). Lineage (NCBI taxonomy): Eukaryota > Fungi > Basidiomycota > Agaricomycetes > Boletales > Boletaceae > Boletus > Boletus pseudopeckii. Next base: position 12,349 of record JBBPRH010000485.1, on the reverse strand, counting down.
ATCATGGGCAAGGTATATAAAGTGCGACCTTTTGGACTCAAGTCTGTCAACATGCGCGAACTCAATCCAAGTGGTGGGTCGATCTCTTGGTACTGTTTGTGTAATGATCCTGGAATAGTTTTGCAGATACCGACAAGCTTATCTGTATCAAGGGTCTTGTCATCCGTGCCACTCCCGTCATCCCAGACATGAAAGTGGCATTTTTCCGGTGCCTTACTTGCTCCCATACCGTCCAAGTCGAAATTGATCGTGGTAAGATCGAAGAACCTGGTCGTTGTCCCCGCGACGTTTGTGCATCCGTTGGCACAATGTCACTCATACATAACCGTTGCGAATTTGCGGACAGACAAGTCATCAGGCTACAGGAGACCCCAGATGCAGTGCCTGATGGTCAGACGCCCCACACTGTTTCATTGAGTGTTTATGATGAGCTGGTCGATCTGGCAAAACCTGGTGATCGCCTTTCTGTTACTGGAATCTTTAGGAGTGTACCGGTCAGGGTGAACCCCCGCCAGCGAACAATGAAAAGTCTTTTCAAGACGTACCTCGATGTCGTGCACATTCAGGTTGAAGACGCCATCGGAGGCATGCAGACACGCAAAATACGCAAGGCCGAATTCGAGGCGAAACTCATCGATCTTAGCAGGAGACATGATTTGTACGAGCTTTTGGCAAGATCACTTGCTCCGTCTATCTGGGAGATGGAAGACGTGAAAAAGGGGATATTGCTTCAGTTGTTTGGTGGAACGAACAAGAACATTGCGAGAGGCGGCGGAGGTGGAGGACCAAGATATCGTGGAGACATCAACGTTTTGCTCGTTGGTGACCCCGGTACCAGTAAATCACAGATTTTGCAGGTAAATTTATATCTTCATGCTTTTCCGTCCAGGGAGCTGAAAATATCCCTAGTATGTGCACAAAATCGCTCCTCGAGGAGTGTATACGTCAGGCAAAGGCTCGTCAGCTGTTGGTCTCACTGCGTATATCACCCGAGATCCGGACTCGAAACAACTAGTTCTAGAGAGGCAAGTTTGCGCCGATGCATTCCCCTTTCTCCATGGCTAATGACACGTTCAGTGGTGCCCTTGTACTGAGTGATGGAGGTGTCTGTTGCATTGACGAATTTGATAAAATGTCGGACGCGACTCGTAGTGTCCTTCATGAAGTTATGGTCAGTCCCCGAATCTGAGCTCCGTGACCTCGACTCATGGCATAGCCAGGAGCAACAAACTGTTTCGATAGCAAAAGCTGGCATCATCACCACCTTGAATGCTCGTACTTCCATTCTGGCTGCAGCCAATCCAGTCGAGTCGAAATACAATGTCAACTTGCCTATCACCCGAAATATCGACCTTCCTCCGACCCTGATATCACGATTTGATCTCCTCTACCTCGTCCTGGACCGCGTTGACGAGACACTGGACCGAAAGCTGGCGCAACACCTTGTCGGGCTATACCTTGAAGATGCTCCGGACACTGGAGGACATGATATCTTGGTTGGTTCCATCTCGCACTTTTGGAGTATTAGTGAATATTTAGAGTGTGACATAGCCTCTGGAAGAACTCTCGGCATACATCGAGTACGCTCGAACGCATATCCATCCGGTGCTTAGCTCCGAAGCGAGTGACGAACTGGTCGCGTCCTATGTCTCCCTTCGCGCGATTGGATCCAATGAGCCCCGCGGGGCCGAGAAACGTATTACCGCGACCACGCGTCAGTTGGAAAGCATGATCCGCCTTTCTGAGGCACACGCCCGCATGCGTTTCGCTGCGCACGTTGAGCTGCAAGACGTGCAAGAAGCCTGTCGGCTTATGCGCGAGGCGATTCGGACGAGTGCGATGGACCCACGGACGGGCAAGATTGATATGGGCCTACTCAACACGGGAACTGGGGTTGGACAGAGAAGGCTGCGCGACGATATGCAGAGAGAGCTCTTGGCGATGCTGGACAGTGCTGGCGGGGCGAAGAGTCGGGGTATTCGGTGGGGAGACGCGATGAGGCGGCTGGGCGAGCAGAGTAGTGTTCGTGTGGATGCGGTCGAGTTCTCAGAGGTCGTCAAAGCGCTTGAGAACGAGGGGGTCATCGCAGTCGTTGGAGAGCGCGACAGACGAATGATCCGAAAGGTCGAGGGAGGTTGAAGAAGGGATAACGTTGTTGTTGTACTGTTTTGTGTGTACCATCTCTTACGTTCAGATGCTCTTGGCTTTTTACGCGTACTGCCAACCAAATTTTCATTGGTTTGTATGATGAATATTGTTGGCCGCAGACTCTTGCCTTGCCTCGCTGGACGAGTGTCAAATCGCAGCTATATCGGGGCAGTCACGCATGCTCGCCCTGGGATCGATAGCCTCTTATCTCGAACCAGACAAGGTCGAATACGACTCGGATACCGACACATCGCCACTACCTCGACCCCGAGACACGCCTCACCTCTCTCGGACGTCTATCTCGACTGGGGGTTCACCACAGACTCCACCATGGCATCCCTGACGCCTCCGCAGCCCCCGCCGAGCTGGCAACACACCGTCGAAGACGTCGAGCGACTGACGACCGAGGCGCTCGCAAGGAACAAGCAGGTCAGCGACGAAATTGTCCAGCTACCCGAGGACAAGCTCGATTTCAACACCGTGAGCCTCCCCTCATTAACATTCCCCGCTCGCTCTCTGATCGTCTAATGTCCATGCTCTTTTTTGCAGGTATTTGTGCGTTGGACTGTTACATGCTCCGCACAAGTATCTCGCGTTCACCTTTTCTTTCTTTCTTTCTCATGTGACAGCTCGCACTTGCCAATGCTGAGACCGAGTTCGACATCACCCTCGAGCCACTCGGGTTTTACCAAAACGTGTCGACGAACAAGGCCCTCCGCGACGCCTCTACCAAATCCGAAGAACGCACGCGCAAGTTTGCTAACCAAGAATCGATGCGCGAGGATCTGTACAAGGCCAAGGTGACCGCCGCCGCCAACCTGCGCAAGACCGGAGCCTGGGAGACGTTGAGCGCCGAGCAGAAGCGGCTCGTCGACAAGATGCTGCTCGATGGGAAGCGTGCTGGGTTGGCACTCGAACGGAAGGAGGAGAAGGAGAAGTTGAAGGGTCTTCGGGATGAGTTGTCGGATGCGTGCTTAAAGTTTACGGTGGGTGTTTTCTTTATTACGCGCGTAGGAGTGGGGTACTGAATCATGCATGATCTCGTAGCAAAACTTTAACGAAGAAAACGTGAGTCGCTTTACTTGATGGTGTCGATCGATCTGAGCTTTTCGGTACAGGGTCGCATCACATTTACACGCGAACAACTCGATGGTATCCCAGAGGACGTGATCTCGGGGTATACCCAACGTACGGAATGTGACAAGGTGTTGTACGAAGTCACGTTCAAGACGCCCGATATCTTCCCCGTCGTGAGTTTCGTCTCTGACTAATCGATACGTGCGATCGAATTCTGACGGTGACGATCGCAAGCTCAAATACGCCAACGATCCGAAAACGCGCCAAGCAGCTCAAGAGGCGTTCGACGACAGACTGGCGAACAATGTCGGGTACCTAGATACCGCCATACGCCTACGCAGGCAGATGGCTGAGATCCTGCAGTACGATTCTTGGGCGGATTACGTTACGGAGGTGAAGATGGTCAAGAGTGCAGCCAATGCGAAGCAGGTGTGTCACACCGATTTTCGTGTTTCTGTGTATATCCCTCATGTCCGTTGTGTAGTTTTTGGATGAACTCAAGAAACATCTCGACCCTCTTGGCATTCAAGAACGCGCTACGCTTCTCGCGCTTAAAAAGGAGGAGCATATCAAGCGCGGCTTGCCGGTCGACGACAACTTTTACATTTGGGACTACAGGTATGCCATCTAGATCTGCTCCTCCGTCCTTGTCTGATCGTACCCTGCTAGATACTATGATCGCCTCTATGTGGAGCGCAACTTGAGTCTCGACGATTCCCTTGTCAAGGAATATTTCCCGGTGTCTGTGGTTGTCCCTGCTATTCTCGATATATACCAGAACTTGCTTGGGGTCAAATTCGTAGAGATCAAGGGCGATGCGCGGGATGTATGGCACCCCGGTAAGTCTCTCTGTGATGGACTGAGCTTGTCTCGAATGGGTGACTGATGTCCATGCAGATGTCCAACAGTTTGCGGTCTGGGAAAAGGATGCAAAGGACGAATCGGGTTTTGTAGGGTACTGCTACCTCGATCTTTTCCCTCGCGGTACGGAGTTGTCAGCACTTCATTGCGTCGTTCGTCACGCTCATTTTTCGAAACTTTTTCAGATGCCAAATACTCGCACGCAGCTGTGTGGGGTCTTTTCCCGGGTTACGAGCTCCCCGACGGGAAGCGATACTACCCGTTGACGGCCATGGTTGCGAACCTCGCGAAATCAACGCCGGAACGGCCGGCGCTCATGCGACACGACGACGTCACGACGTTCTTCCATGAAATGGGACACGTGTTCCATGGTTTACTAAGTCGGACGCGATATGCGCGATTCCACGGGACGGCCGTTGCGCGTGACTTTGTGGAGGCGCCGTCGCAGATGCTCGAGAACTGGTCAGTTGTTCTCGTTTTTGTTGGACGTCGTGATTGAACGGGGTCGTGTCATGTTCTCAGGTGCTGGGAACCTGAAGTGCTGAAGAAGATGTCGAGCCATTACAAGACGCAGGAGCCGCTGTCGGACGATCTGATCGCCAAGATCATCCAGAGGTCAGTTAGAATTTCTGCCTTGGATACACAACGATCGAATGTTTACTCACGCCTTGCCTGCAGTCGCTATGTAAATGTGGGGCTGTTCTACCTCCGCCAGCTGTTTTTCGCCAACTTTGATCTGTCGGTGCACAACAACAGTTTGGACGCGAACACGGACTACACCAAGCTCTGGAACGAACTGAGGGAGGAGATCTCGCTCGTGCAAGGGGATGCGTATAAACCTGGACAAGGCACGTTTGGGCACATTGTCGGTGGATACGATGCTGGGTACTACGGGTAGGCTGCTTCGTTCGCCAACGTGGATTATTTTTGACGACGATGCGGGTCATAGGTACACCTACTCGCTCGTGTTCGCTGCAGACATGTACGCGACGGTGTTTAAAAAGGCGCCACTGGATCCCGAGCTGGGAAAATTGTATCGCGACAAGATCTTGCTCGTGGGTGGGAGCCGGGATGACATGGACTCCCTCAGGGTACGTACACCGGGGTGTGGGGTGGTGGGATCTGATGTTGACCGATATGATGTGTGTTTTAGGACTTTTTGGGACGCGAACCGAACCCAAAGGCGTTTATCAATGAGATTGAGCAGGACAGTGCGAAGGCGTCGAGCCTGTGAGAGGGACAAAGTGGGGTTGCTAGTGTGTAGGATAGGAACCGACGAGCTCAGACTATGCAGTGCTAATCGATCTGGTACTGCAACACTGGTGTGGAGCGAGAGCAAAAGATTGTCGGTCAGACTTTCATGGGGTTTGCACACGCAAGGGCTGGCAGAGTGTCAATACAAGACGTTTGACTACGAACGCCTCCCGTCTCTGCGTCAACTCGAGTTCCGCGCTACTCTCCTCAATGCCGACCCGAGTTCAGAGGCTTGGCGAACCAACGATGGACATGTTTATTTGCGAACCACTAGTTTCCCGTGTGGCAAGATGATGGGGTGATTTAAATACAAGCGAGTGGATATGTTTTTGCGCGTGATTGGCTCGCGAGACGAGTCTGGGCCCTGCGCGAGCTCTGACGCCGGGGAAAGGGGATGCGAGCGGTCGGGATGATTTGTCCGCGCTCGGGTCGCGGTCTGGGACTTGGTCACGACCTTGTGAGGACGTTGAAAAGGTGCGTGACTTTTCGGTAGGGCAGACCACGAAGACTCTAGACGCTTTGATTGATGGCCCAAGCTAAGGAGGGCTTTCCGGACGGCTTGGACGAGGTTGGGCAGTGGTGTTTTGTAAATGGTGAGGTCGGGTACCACGAGATATGACCAATCTAGGTATACGTGTTAGATGGATGCAGCGGTCAGGGGAGGCAGTGACCTTGCAAGACGAGGTGCTCGCTCTCTTGTAGAGGGCGAGAGACGAGTTCCAGGGGCGGATGCGAGGTAGCTGGGCACTGTGTAGGGACAGATGTGACAAGCCGAGGAGGACTCGGCGGCGGCGCATCTACGGCGTCCGCGTTGCGACTGACGACAAGGTCGAATGCGGCGGTCATCTTGGAGCGCAGCCTCCTGCGGATCACGCACAATTTGCTGGTGGTCTTTTTGGACGTGTGGAAGATCAGGCCAACGTTGCGCCTGCCACGCTCTGCGAGTGCAGCAAGTCGGGCATCGGCGAGCTGCCTCGCGGCGACGAACTTGATGTGTCTTCTCATCGCATCAGTGTTGACCCACCGTCTGTAGCCCTCCTTTTCGTGAAAGGTGGTCCATGTCGCCCGCTTGCCGTTGGTTGGGGTGTCTGTCTTCGTCCGCCATTGCTGGATGTCGAGTTCTTGCCGTCGGTGGGTGGTTGTGCGCGCGCGGACGAGGTCGGTGGCGAGGAGGGGGTTCATGGGGACAAAGTTGATGGGTTCCTGGAGGATGGCGTTGGGGAAGGCGCGGATAGTGAATTGGGGACAGACAAAGGAGGGCAGGTTGCGGAGGGCGAGCTTGGCAGCGGGGTGATTGGGGTGTATGAAGTGTGCACGGTCGAGAAAGTAGGGATTGGCATGACCTGGTGCGGTGTAGCGGACCTGTATACGAGTGAGCTCGGTGTGAAGAAGGGGAAAGAAAGAGACGGACGTTGATAGAGTGTGCTCGGGGCAAATGAGAGAGTCGGAGCATAAGAGATTACCGGATATGGCGATTGAAAAGGGAGACGCGTGATGGACGCGTTTGTTGATTTCCCCTCTCATGCCTGACGCCGCCAATACGCCTCGTCGCTCACAGCGCGACAGAAAACAGGTCAATCACTTCGCTTCGAGTGCGTATTCTCCTCTCCTACTCCTCCCTTCTTCTCATCCAGAACAGCCAGCCAGTCCCCGAGCAAGCGCAAGCGAGCCCCGCAGCCCAACGAGGGCGACCCACTCTCAGAGCTCTCCGACAGAGACGACCCCAGCGACGGCGACGACGACGACGACGGGCAGGACTTTACCGCTTCCAAATCCAAGAAACGCTCCGCCCCGCCCCGCAAACCAAAGGGCCACCCTCCCGCAAAGAAACCGCGCACCGCCAAGTCTACCGCCGTCCCTCCTAAGCCAAAGCCAAGGCGTGCCAAAGCAAAGCCTGCAAATGGCCACTTTGATGCCACCAAGGTCGCTACAGATACAAAGATTAATGCAGATAACCCCCTCTTCAGTACGTCCGCCCCACGCCATCCCGGTCCGTGCCATCTCAACTTGTCCTGCAGACACCATACTAAACCCCTCCGCCGCGCTACAATCGACCGCGGAGGATTTTCTTCACTCGCTCTCCCAAAGTCCCGAAGCAGCTCAAGCAGAGCTGATCAACTGCATCTTGCGTGCATGCGGTTGCAACGACTCGGTCGACGCAGACCAAGTCATCGATTATGACGGCGTCGTCGATTCGCTTGACAACTTTACAGAGGGGCTCAAACAGGTAACATTGCCCACCACTTCCCCGCGACCGCACTCATCTCCTATCAGGAAAACTCGCCAATATATCCCCTCACTTCTAAACTACCCGCATTCAAACGCTTTCGTGTGTCCCTCTCAGAGCTCATCGAACGTCTCGTTCTAGCAGCAGCCGAACTCGGTTCGCTCTACACCACCGATCTGATCACAACCCTACAAACCTGGGTCATCGCCATGTCTTCCTCCCAAATACGGTCCTTCCGCCATACTGCCACCGTCGTCGCCCTCGAAGTAGAGACCGCACTTTGCCAGGTAACTGCAGCCGTCGAGAAGGAAGCCGAAATCCTCGGTCGACAACGAGAAGGTGAGCGGAAACGGAAAGCCGTCAACAAATCCACCGCCGTGCGCGAAAAGGATCTCGACGGCAAGGCTGCAGAAGTTCGGAAACGACGCACCATCCTCGCCGAATACCTCAAGGAAATTGTGGATGGGTGTGCACCATTCTCGTTTCACCTCTTATCTCCATTCATTCCGTTTCCAGTGTTTTCGTCCACAGATATCGCGACTTGGATCCCAACATCCGCGCTGAATGCGTCAAAGCCATGGGTTCATGGTTTACCCACTATCCCGCACATTTCCTCGACGGCTCCTATCTCCGGTACGTTGGCTGGGTACTCTCGGATTCTAGCACGCCCGTCCGTCTCGAAGCAGTACGGGCACTCGCGGTTGTTTACGCGCAATCCGAGTACGTGGGCTCACTCACTCTCTTTACCGAACGCTTCAAACCCCGGTTACTCGAGATGGCTGGTGGCGATACCGAATTGAGCGTACGCTCCGCCGTGATAGGCGTCTTAAGCGCCATCGACGGAAACGCCCTCCTTGAAGACGAGGAACGCGAACGCATGTGCCTTCTCCTCTTTGACGCAGAAGTACGTGTGAGAAAAGCCGTATCCGCCTTCGTCGCCGCGGTCTGGCAAGAAGCGGCAGAGGAGCGTTTCTCGGCTGTCGTGGGGCGTAACAAAGGGGACAAGGTCAAGTCGAAGGCGGGTGTCAAGGCCATGACGATGTTGCTTGTCAAGTGGGGCAAGGCTCTTGACCGTGCCTTAGAGGCTGCCGAAGAGGAAAGTGAGGCGGACGAGGGTGATGGGGTGTCAAGTCGTCGCGTACACTTGCCGTCTTTGAGTGGTGTTGACCCAAAAGGGCGGATAGTACTTGCCGTCGAGGCGCTGTGGGACGAAGTTGACGCTGTCAACGATTGGGAGTGTATCTTGGATGTCCTACTGCTCGACCACTCTGCAGGCAGAGACGAGGACATGGACGGGCCTGACTCGCTCGTGGAGTCTGCAAGAAACACGGTGGATCCTGCATGGCGGTTATCAGAAGTGGAGGAAACCGTTCTGCTTGAAGTACTCGTGGCGTCGCTGCGTCGTACCAAACTGGCGTCTACGAGCGGGAAAAAGGTTTGCCCCGTGTCACTGTTTGCGTTGATGGCACTGAGTCGTGTGTTTTTGTCCCAGGGCGACGAAGAGACTGTCGTATCAGACCTCACGCGTGCGTTGATCAAGGGACTACCAAGGTTATTCATCAAGTACCAAACGGACGAAAACCGCATATCCGAGGTGTTGCTCATCCCGCCACTGATGAATCTCGACCTTTACCTTGAGATGCGAATGATGAACGTGCGTCGTCATGCGATTCCAGTCAATGTCAATGCATGGAATAACGATGTATTGTAGGCGTACACGAGCCTCTGGGACGACGTATCGAAACAATTCCTCTCTCATTCCTCGCAATCGGTGCTCACCAAAGCTGTTTCTACGATTCGACATTTCATGGCCGCCACGTCACTGACAAACACGAATAGCACAAAGATCCTCGAGCTCGAGGACGAGCTGGCGACACAGCTGCGTGATGGCGTCGCAGGCCGCGAAGAGATTGAGGTAGCGTCCTTCTTGGAAGATGAGGTACTTGCGCTAGGTGCCGTATGTGCGCGGATATGTGCGTTGGCAGGCTCGAGGGATATATGTGCCTGGATGGAGGAAGACGAGGGTGGTAAGCAAAGTAGTGCGTGGGACATCATCTCCGCTCTTGTTGAGAGAGGCCGTCTGGGGTACAAGGAAGAAGAACGGGTGAGCGCGGCTATCTCAGTACCTTTTTTCCGTGGGCATGAACTCACGCTGTAGCGCGGATCATCAGATGGTCGAGCAAGGCCTGCATCTGCTAGGGTTGCATATCATCTGGAAGGCTCGTGGCCTACCCGATGTCAAGCACACGTCGCCCGACAGCGACAAGTTCCGGCAAACGTTACGCGAGCAACGCGATTCGTTGATCGAGAAGCTCGTTGATTATGTTGTCGGACAACAGTCGAATACAGCCGAGGTCGTCAAACGCGCGGTGGGTTCAACGTTGTGGTCTGGTATCCGTCTCATCTTGATCACGCTCCGTGGACTTGATAGGCATTTCAAAACCTCATGAACATTCATATCTTATTCTGTCCGAGCCAAGCGACGTCGCCAAGTGGTGACGCACTGCCTACGGAGCCGCTCTCGCTCCAACTCGAAGGGGAGGTGCAACAGCGTTGTGCAGGCTTCATCCAATCCTGCATCGAGCAGTATGCAGAACTGTTGGAGGACGGCAGTCGCGCTCAAGACGAGGAACCCGAGAGCGAGTTCGACAGTTCCGAGGACGAGGAACCTGCGCCCACTGCCAAGGGTGGCAAGGGCAAAGGTAAGAACAACTTCAAGACGCGAGCGAAATCGTCTGTCGAACCAGGTGCGTTCCTGTCTGCCTCTACGAGTCTGATTCCAACACACCTCGTAGCCCAAGCTCCAACGAGAGCCGTGCTCGAGCAAGAGTACCAATTCATGGCGACGGTATCGACGTTCCTACGCGCAATCCGTGCGGGAGCGGTTCACATCAAGCACAGCGACGTTCTCCTCGCCAACTATGGGCGTCTCGGCCCATCCTTTGATCTTTGTACAAAGGTGATCATTGACGTGCTGCGCGAAGAAGGGATGTACAATGACAATGGCGAGTTGGTCGTAAATGTTATTAAAAAGGCACTCTTGGAGGTACGTCTCTCCACAGCGCACCACTCGCTTTCATCTGAACGACGTGCTGTCTACAGTCCTTCTCGCTCGTGATGGACGCGGTGGTGAAAGACGAGGAATGGATGGTCGGACTTGCGAAGCAACTGGCGACGAGCTTTCTCATCCGCGGCGCACAACTCGCCGTCGTACGGCGATTGGAGAGCCGGTATGTCGTCAAGACGCACAAAGACCTCCTGCAAGAGGCGATCAAGAACGTGTCTGCATACGAAAAGAGCAAGAACAAGAAACGATTGATCGCGTCCGTGTCGTTCTTTAGGGCGTTGGTTCCGCTGCTTAAGGGGGTAGAGAGCCGGGACGCGTTGGCCATGTGAGTCTGTCATTTTCGTTGGGGCGCATGTGCTGAATCGTTTGGCTGTGTGGTTTTGTAGAAAGGCGCACTTGGACCAGTTGGTGAACGATGCCAAGATCGAAGTGAAGCCGACGGCCAAGACGTGGGAGCCCCTACGGGCGTACGAAAAGAAATTGGTGTCGATCATGCATAAAGGTGCGTCTAGGCGTGCGTTTATTATCGAGGCGAGACTGACGGGCGATTAGGTGCGGGTGGTAAGGGCCGGAGAGCCAAAGGCGGCGCGGTTGGTACAAGCGACGAGGAGAGTGGGCCGGAGCCGGAGGCAAGGGGTGCCGGTGAGGAGCCGGAGCCGCAGGAGGAAGAGGTGCCTGTGCAAGAAAGTCAACCAAAGCCGAGACCGAGACCGAGACAGGTCGTACGTCGTCCGCCGACGCCGTCTGAACAGGACGAGGAGCATGACCATGACCATGGGCGGAGCGAAATCGAGGATGACGGTGACGGTGGGGATGACGGAGATGGGGTCGCGCAGGACACACCAAAGAGTCGGCGACAGGTACGGGATGATGATGGGTCGCAGTCGCCGGCAAGGACGCCACGTGCTGGGTCATCGACGCGTGGAGGTCTGGCAGCCGCAGCAACGGCGGTCCCGAAGTCATCTCTGAAGCGACGGCGGGACGACGACACGAGCGAAGTGGCTGAAACGGATGCAGGAGTCGGTGCCGGTGCGGGAGGTGCGAGCGCAGGTGACGACCTAGGAAGCGTGGACCTTGACGACGAGGTGCCACCGTCCGAGGACGTATCCACGGCACAGACGAGCCCGACCAATGAGTTTATCATTCGGCGGAAACGGGCGAGACACTAGACGTGTGGATCCCGTCTGTCCTGTGCGGTGCAAATTTTTATGCGTATTTTTTTTTCTTTTTAACAAAAAAAAAAAAACCGACTTGTTTGCCCGATCTCTCCCCTTTTTTTTGATCCTGTGTTGTTACCGTATTTGTGCCGACAGTATTGAGTAGTATTCTGCTCTCGTTCCTCGATCCGCCCACATAATGATGACTGTCCACTATCTCTCGATAGAGAGGAAGAGGGTAAAATGCATAATGCATATATAACGGGTGATGACAGCACTACATGGATAACACGGAACGTAAAACCCTTGCAAAAAAAAGACTGGATGAATATGCGATGATGGAGAATGCGTTTTTCCTTGTACAAGCAATGAAAAAGATGCGGATATAAATCATCAACGATTATATATAACGAGGGGTCGTGTCGTGTCATAGTAACAATGCGTTCACATAACCAAAAAAAAAAGGAACAGATTCGTCAAGGACGTTGCAGTGAGAGGGGGGGGGGGGGGCCCGCAAAGAAACTTTGATCGTCCAGGACGACCCGAAACAACCGCCAC
>JBBPRH010000484.1:0-16821 GCA_038092915.1 Boletus pseudopeckii | reverse complement strand
AGGCAGTGGTACTTGATGAGGTATGGAACGAGGGATTGGCAGTGAATCTAGGTATTTTGTGAATTCTTCATACAAAATGACTAGTAGCATATGTAATTTTCATGAAAATGTGAATGGAGGCGGAGAGCCGTTCTTGGTCTAAGAGAACTTGGAGTAAGAGGTATAGGTACACAAGGATTAGGAAGTTGGAACCAGCGTGGTGGTATAGAATGTATGAGAGGATCAGGAGTTGATCTGTTCATAAGGTTCTCCTGAAGATGTAATTGTGCCTCGATAAGGTCATGGGTTCTGTGGACTCTCTCTCTGATCTGCTGGATATGGGCCTGCTCTGCTCATTGCTGTATATCCAATTGAACTGCCTCTCAGATAACACCTGAGATCTCTGAAGGAAAGAATGCTCTGCATTTATGATTATAGAGAGGCTCATAAAGTTTGGCCTCTGAGGCTGTAACTGGGGTGAAGGTGGCAGAGTTGGAGGGTGTTCCACGGTGATTAATTATATGGTTTCAATCTACCAGATTCTCAAGAGGCATGGGCAATCTGACTGTTGCCACTTCGCCTATAGGGTGAGAAGTGAAGGACTGGACTTCTTGTCCTGTACGATGAGAGCCTGCTGCTGGCTCAATGAGAGGGACTCTGTGATCTACTAGGGTAATGGGTACTCTGATCCTGTGTGATGCTATCTGTACTCTCTGATGATGTCTCCTCATGTTTGATGGGCACTAGAGGTGCTCAATAGTTAGCACTTTGCCTTCAACACCACAAGTGTCTGTGAGAACTCCTACTATTGACTAGATGACAAGGGAATCAATGATTGGCAAGTACTAGGGTGCCGAGGATCATTAGAAGTCTTGTCCTAATGAAACAACCAAGCCTTACTGGAAGGACTTAGTACAATCAAGTAGTGACAATAGGGTTAATCAAGTAGCTCCTAGTCCTAGTAAGAAATGGGAAAGACCAAGAGGACAAGACTGAGGTCCTCTGGCGGCTCTTGGGCCTTTATATACTAGATAGGAGTTTACACTTGTATATACTAGATCTAATGATATGCTATGCTACATGTTTGGTAGGTGAGGCATACATGAGGTTAACATGTGTATCAGTACAGCCATGGAATGAAAGGAAAGCATAGTATGAGGAGTACATGAGGCAAGCAAGTCATAGATAGGGTCATGAGGTGAGCATGAGGCAATCTAGACCTTGTGGCATGAGGATGCTATGAGGTCTGGAGGTCTACATCTATGGATGGACTTGAGCATTTAAGAGGATTGGGTTATAGGGGCTAAATATGAAAGTCATTGTAGAAAGCTAGGAAAAATAGTAGAAATAAAGTGAAAAATAACATGGTCTGTAACAATTACCATCACTTTCATCATCCATTGAGGAGCCCAACAGGGCGTTGAGGTTCAAGTTGTGTGTCATGACATGCTTCTTGCAGTTGGTACTCTGTGGGGCAGCACCATCCACACCATACATCTGGTAGTAGCGTTCCTTGTACTTAACATATGTTAATGACAAACCATACAAGAAGAGAAATGACTTACAATCATTTCAGCATGATTCATTGCTTCAACAGAGAGCTCCTCGCTCCAATTGGCATGGATGTACATACTCAAGTTTTTGATGCGGATCGAGTACTAGATAATGTATGTCATATCAGTGTGACACCAGGTCTAACAAGTTGAACACGACAACTATGTACTTACTCATTGCTATAATATGGGCATCAGATGTTGCCATACATGCATAGTAGTGTGATAGCTTCTTCACTCCTGTGTTGAGCACAGCACTGAATTTTGAAAATTTCTTGCTCTTCACATGTGACAACCATGCTTTGTGGAGTGCCTCCAGTGTAGGGAGGGCAGTCTGTAGCATAGGTCCATGGTCTATTGAGAATGTGTGTTGAGCATTCTTGGCAAACTACGGAACAGATGAGTGTAATGAAAACACAATATTAGAATAAGTCAACATACCACCAAAAGTGTGAGAAGGAGACAGACTTGGTTCCACTCCCCTTCCATTAGCTGGAGGTCCAGAATCTTGCAGCGTTTCTCTGTATCGCTGCCATGATCTTTGAAGGTGATCTGTTTGATAAATGTGTTGACATTCTGCCAGATGTGAGTGGATATTGGCAGGTGTTAATGCTCAACATTGATATATATGCTTACCTCTTTTAGTTCCAATGCACAGCTGAGCATTGCAAACATTGATGACCATCAGACTTTCATATCAAGTATAAGTTGCAAGGGTGGAAAGTGTGTTTGAACGTTCTTGAACAGTTTTTTGTGTTGTGCTGAGGAGTGTGCCTGCAGGAACACAGTTAATGAATAGTGATTCCATTTCCACATGCTGATCTTGACAGAGATAGCACAGATGAGGCCGATCGTATCTTGATCCTCTCTGTTGTTTGAAATCACAATGTCAGTGTTGGGTGATGCAGGATCATAGTGTTTCGACGAACTGCAGATCAAAAGGAAGGTCTGGGTCACAAGGTTGATAATGTGGGCCATACAACTATAGATTCATTGCTTAAAATAAGTCCATAGCAAGCCAATGATCATACCATAATCATCACTTTGTCCTGTCAAATGGTTTGCCAATTTCAGATGTGATAAGATGGGCAAATTCTCCCATCATTGTGTTGTTGTTGGTGGCATTGTCACAGGTAATGTATCCAATCTGACATAGTTTCATGATCAGAAAAAGTAAACAGATATATAGTGCATCACCACCTTATGTGTCACACCGTTGCACTGCTTTGTACAGCACCTGTCCAAGATGAATGCCATGGTGCAAGTTATTGAGTTGGATAAAAGCTAGAAGGCCTGTTTGAAAAGTCCACACATGGGGTGCACCCTGTTCAATCCAAGATCCAGTGACAGCAAAATATCTGTCTGTATTTGATGCCTGCTATGTAAAACAACCAAGCCTTACCAGAAGGGCTTAGCTCAATCAATAGGCAAGTGATGATGAGAATGTAGCTCCTAGTCCCAGTAAGAAATGGGAAAGATCAAAAGGACAAGACTGAGATCCTCTGGTGGCTCTTGGGCCTTTATATACTAGATAGGGGTTTATACTTGTATACACTAGATCTAACAATATGCTATGCTACATGCTTGGTAGGTGAGGCATACATGAGGCTAACATATGTATCAGTATTGTTGCCGGGTTTGATCTTCATCACTATATTCTTTCCAGTGAATCAGAAATTCCAAGCAGTTCCCTTTGAGCCAAGAGTCTACTATGTATTCGACCTCAAACTCTTCATTTCCTTCATCAGTGACCTGCACCAGTCCTGGTTTATATACCAGTTGTCCAGTTAGTCATTCTTTGTATGGTTTGACACAACTAATATTTACAACTGGGTGTATTTTCATGGAAGAGGGGAGCTTAAGTTCAACTGCATTCATTCCAATCATTTTCAATATAGTATAAGGTCCGAGTCATCACTCTGTTAATTTACAAGACTGGCAGGTTTCTCGTAAGTTCAGGTTCTCTGTTGATAGCCAAACTTTATCTCCTGCATTATAAATAGGGGTCTCAGAATGTTTCTTATTGGCCTGTTCTTTCATCCTGTTTTTGTTCTTTTCTAGGTTATTTTTGACTTGCTCAAGCATTTGAGTGAAGTCGTGAGAGAAGTCCATAGCTGCCAGAGCCTTTAAGTTAAGACATTCAATTTCCATGCATGGGGCATAGGAGCGTGTCATTTCAAATGGGGATTTGCCCGTTGCGGAATGAACCTTGTTATTATATGAGAATTGCACCAGCACAAGCCAGTCAGACCACTGGTTCTGTTTTTCGGCTGTAAAGAGTCAGAGATACTGCTGGAAATCTCTGTTAACACATTCCATTTGTCCGTCCGTTTGTGGGTGGAATGCTGTTGACATCTTTAGATCGATCTGTAGCATCTTCACCAGATCTTTCATTACTTGGGCCGAAAACTGTGGGCTGCGATCGGATATAATAGATCGTGGAAGTCCATGTGTTTTCCATACATTATCATGGTATAACTTTGCCATGCCAAGGGACATGATTTTCTTTTCTGTGGAAATAAATACAGCTTCTTTGCTAAAATGATCTCCTACCACGAGGATGCTGTCATAGCTATTCAACGTGGGATGATCCATTGTGAAGTTCATGGAGATGTCCTGCCAGGGACCTTCTGGAATAGGATTAGGAACTAATTTGCCTGCTGGGACAATGTTTGTTGGCTTCATCCGAGTGCATGTTTCACATCAGGAGCAATAACTTTTAATGTCCATTTGTATGCCTTCCCAGGTATAGTAGCATGAGATTAACTCAAAAGTTTTCTCTGCACCACCGTGTCCGGCTAAGGTGGAATCGTGGTATAAATTAAGAATGGTGTTTCAAAGTCTGTTTTCATTTGGGACGTAGATCTTCTTATCTACCATCACCAGTCCTTTGTTGGATAAAGTTGAACCCTTTGGTTCTCCTTCTTTTAATTTAGCTTGTGCGTTCCAGACATGTTCCATTAATTTTTGTTCTTCTTCTTTTATATTAATAACTTCGTTCACAGAACGAATACATGATTCAGGTATGATCATTACCCCTTTGTTGTTATTTTCTATGCCAATAGCGTGATCTTCTCAGCGTGACAGGGCATCAGCTTTTCCCATTTGAGCACCAGGCTTCTTGACTAGGATACAATTAAATCATGATAAATACTGCGCCCAATGTGCTTGTCAGTGGTTTAGATCTTGCGATTTCATAAAGTATTGGAGGTTGGTATGATTAGACCAGATCTCGAATTGGTTTTTTGTTCCTTCTAGATAGTGCCTCCATTGTTTGAGTGCTAAGATAATGGCTCGCATTTCTTTGTTGGCATTCATATAATTATATTGTTCTGGCGACATGCTGTGGGATGAGAATGCCACAGGATGCCATTTATCTTCTTTTTGTATAGATAGGACGGCACCAGTTGCAAAATCCAATGTGTCACACTTGAGCCTAAACATTTTATCATTATCTGGATAGGCAAATATAGGTGCCATTGTGAAAGTGTTCTTTAGCGTGTTAAACACTAACTATTCTTTTTCTGACCATGACCATAATTTATCCTTTTTCATCAGGTTGTTTAAGGGTTGTGACTTCATTGAGAAGTCCTTGATAAATCCTCAATAAAAGTTTGCTAAGCCTAAGAAGCTTCACACACCTTTTACATTTTTGGGAATGGGCCATGCCTGAATAGTGTACGTCTTTTCTTTTTCCATTTCTATTCCCTGCTTGGATACTACCATTCCGAGAAAGTCCACTTTCTTTACTTTAAATGAGCACTTCTTGGGCTTTATGAAGACATTATTCCCCTTCAGCCATTCTAGTACTTCAAGTACTATTCTGTTGTGCTTCTTTTCATTGTTGTCCATGAAAATAAGAATATTGTCGATGTATATGATTACGACTGCTTGCAGTTCGTGGAATAAATCATTCATCATTGTTTGAAATGTGGCAGGGGAATTACATAATCCAAAGTACATCACAAGGGGTTCAAATGCTCTCCTGTGGCAGACAAAGGCTGCTTTCCATTCGTCTCCTTCCTTGATATGGATATTGTTATAGCCCCACTATAAGTCCATATTCGTAAATAATTTAGCCCCTTTGAGCTTGTTGATGAGTTGTGCAATGAGTGGAAGGGGGTAATGGTTCCTTATGGTGTGTTCATTTAAATAACAATAGTCTTCGCTAGTTGGTCATCTATGAAATTGGAAACTTCTTTTTGTTCCATAGAGGAAAGGGGAATTAATCTACCCTTTTTAGGTGTGAATCCTTCTTTCATGTCAATACCTTGGTTCCATGCTTTTCAGAGTGGCATCCGTTCACTACTCTTTTTCGTGAAGGTGTCAAGGTATTGGTGATATGCTTTGGGACCATTTCCTTAACTGTGAGCTCCTTTTTCTCTTTTGGTTTTTCTACTGCCTTTAGCCTTCTGTACATATAGGGCATATCATTAATTTCCTTTTCTGCTAGGAATTTAAGGAATGTAGACATTTCTCTTAGTAAATAACATGATCATGGACATCTTGTGAGTTTGATGGTGCCCGTTGTCCAGTCTATTTCGGGGTTGTGCTTCATCAACCACGTGTACCCTAAGATGATTGGATTTCATCCTAGATCTGTCACCTTTGCATCTACCTTTTCTCTATGACCTTGGTAGTCGACTATTAATTCAGCTCGGTATGTGATTTGTCCTGCCAAGTTCTTTGTTCCATCAATGTTGTATACAGATACTGGTTGTGAGAGCAGTATAGTAGTGATTTTGTGATAGACAACTGAAAAGAATCGAGTCCACAACACTAAGGGTCAACCAAAGTTGATATCCAAAGCGTAGAAAGACAATTCCAAACTTAGGGTAATTTACATGAAAGCTAGCTACTTATATACGAATGAGTATCGTGCATGGACCATGCCTTAGGGCCGGTATGGAATGTATGGGAATATCATGGAAGGATTACGTAAGGGGTCTGGAATCTTGATGACGTAGGGTGACATCATAATGACATCATAGTCGAGATTCAGTGTTATAGTGGGAAAAGATTATAGTATGTAGGGTTTATCTTAGCTAAGTGGTTAAATATTGTCTTTAGAGTGAAAAAGAATTGAATGATCGTTTCATTACCCCCTTTTTAGCCGTCGAAGTCCCTTTCGACGATAATACCGGGGCAAATGGGATCACCGTTGGGCGGGGGAAATTCAAAAAGGTGGTCAGGGAGTCTGTTGAGGGAAGTGGCGTAGGAGCGGAATGAGGGAGTAGTAAAAAGGGGAACTTGGGATGAGCATGTCAAACAATTGCATGTTTTGGGAACTGCGCGTACTGGGGTCAGGTTGGCAGTGTGAAACTTGTCAATGAGTTTTGAGGCGTTCTTGACATTCGCCTTGGATTCCCATGTCCTTTCCTCACGAGGGTAACCTTTCCAGTGGACAAGGTATTCTATTTTTCCTCGTCTCTTTCTCGAGTCCACCACTTCTTGGACCTCGTGTTCCTTGTCTTGTTGAATGATAACCGGCAGTGGTGAGTTTGGCTTCTTTTGCGATTCTGCGGTGCCGGTGTGATAGGGGGTGAGGAGGGATTCATGAAACACGGGGTGAATTCCGCGCCATGTTTTGGGGAGTTCAAGCTCGTAGGATGCTTCTCCTACTTTTCGCTTTACCTTGAAAGGGCTGTGCCGTTTGGTGTTGAACTTCTTTGTGGGTCTGTCCATGCGGATGTTTGTTCCTTCTAAAAGTACTTGTTGTCCGACGGAGAAGTTCGGTGCTGGGGAAGCATGCTTATCGTGGTTATGCTTCATAGCTTGGGCCGCTTTTTCTAATGCGTTTTGGGCGCTTTCATGGTGAGACTTCATTTGGTCGGCGAAAGCAATGGCCAATTCGTTTCAGACCTCTACTTGTTTGTTGGGTATGAGTGGTTGTTGCCCATAATTGAGTAGGAAGGGTGAAACACCCGTTGCGCTGGTAGTTTGCGAGTTGTGAGTGAACTCGGCGAGGGGGAGCCATTCGGCCCAGTCGGTCTGCCTGTGATTCACGTAGATGCACAGGTATTTCTCTACCTCTTGGTTTACTCGTTCCGTCTGCCTGTCAGTTTGTGGGTGGTAGGCAGTGGAAGGATTTGCTTTGATTCCGAGAAGGGAGTATAGGTCACGCATGAATGCTGAGACAAATTGTGTTCCCCTGTCTGATATCACTTTTTGTGGTACACCGTGGAGTTTAAATATTTGGTCGCGGAAGATGGTTGCGACTCCTTGTGAGGTGATGGTGTCCATTACTGGGGCGAGGTGAATCATTTTGGAGAATCTATCGACAATGACAAGTATGGTGTTTTTGCCATTGGATTGTGGCAGGGGACCGATTAGGTTGACAGATATGATTTCCCATGGCAAGGAGGGGATTTCATTAGGATGGAGAGGGATATGGATGGAGGTGGTTTTGGCTTTGACCTTTTGACAGGTGTCGCAGCCTTTCATGTATCCTTCGACGTCTTTGTGAAGTGAGGGCCAGTAGTACTCGCTTATGATGAGGTCACAAGTTCTTTTGATTCCGGGGTGTCCGGCGATCGGGTGGTCATGGTTGGCCATAATGATATCTTCGTGGAGTTTTTCGTCATTGGGAACATACATGAGTTTCTTCCATTTTACGAGGCCGTTCTCTCGTGTCCAGAGGGATTGTTCCTTTGCGAGTCCTTCTTTGGCAAACCTCTTGAGTTTGTATTGTAATTTCGTTATTCGAGAGAGGATGCTGTCTGAAGCGACCACGTTGATGGTCTTTGGTGAAAAAAGGGTGGGTGGGAGGAGCGTCTGTTGCATGTTGTCATTTTCCACCCCCTTTTCAAAGTCTGGCCTCCGGGACAGAGGATCGGCGGGATTGGTTTTGCCCGAACGGTGGGTAATTGTCAGGGAGTATTCCTGAAGGATTTGTTGCCATCGGGCTTGATGGTGGGAGAGGTCTTGGGGACAGCGGAAGAATTCGAGATTTTTATGGTCGGTGAGGATCTCGATAGGATGTGCTGCATCGAGGAGGTATTGTTGCCATTCGTTGAGTGAGAAGATGATGGCGAGCATTTCTAGGTCGGCAGCGTGGTAGTTTCTTTCTGCGTCATTAAGAGACCTTGAGATGAAAGCAATGGGATGCCAAATTCCATCGTGTTTCTGTGAGAGGACAGCACCAATGCCAATGCCTGAACCGTCGGTTTCCACTCAGTAGGGATCCGTATCGGTGGGCATGGCAAGTGCTGGTGCGGATGAGATAGTGAGCTTGAGGAGCTCAAAAGCCTTTTGGCAATCGTCCGTCCAGACGAAGTTCTTTTTTACCGATGTGAGCACATTGAGGGGACACGCGATCATGGCAAAGTTTTTGATGAAACGTCGATAGAAGTTGAGGAATCTGAGGAAACCTCTGAGTGTCTTTTTCAACGTTGGGACGGGCCAATCAGCGATGGCGGCGACCTTCTTATGGTTCATCTTAACCCTGTCTTGTGCGACTATGAGTCCAAGGAATTCTGTTTCTTGGACTTCAAAATCACATTTATTGTGATGAAGGTACAGATGCACATCTCATAGTATTTGTAGCACCTCTTGTACTACTTTTCGGTGTTCTTCTACTGTCTTAGTGAATATCATGATATCGTCTATGTAGACTACCACTACGCCTCGGTCGACTAATTCTCGGAACAACGCGTTCATCATTGTTTGGAACGTTGCTGGTGAGTTAGTCAATCCGAAGAACATCACTAAGTGTTCGAAGAGCCCGCGGTTTATCCTGAATGCGGCCTTCCACTCGTCTCCTTCTGCCATCCGTACATTGTTGTACCCCCACCTTATGTCGAACTTGGTGTAGTATTTGGCGGCTTTAACTTGTCCACCAATTCGCTGATGAGTGGGAGAGGGTATCGGTTATGACAGGTTACCGCATTGAGTTTTCGGTAGTCCTGCACGGGGTGGAGTCGTCCATCTTTCTTTTTGATGAAGAAAAAGGCGGAGGTGAAGGGGGATTTGGAGGGTTGGATGTGTCCTGACTTGAGGTTTTCCTCGAGGAAGTCGTCGAGTTCTTTTTGCTCTCCCGGGTTGAGTGGGTATACCTTGCAGTCCACTTCATGATTTCTGGGGAGTAGTTCGATTGCATGATCCCAAGGGTGTCTCGGGGGTAGTGCATCAAAGTTTTCTTTTGAGAATATGTCCTTGTATTCATGGACATACTCTGGTGCAATTTTCTCGAAGGTCTTTTTCTTTTTTTGAGCATAGTCTTTGATTGCTACTTCTGTTGCGACGTTTCGCAGGTATTCGTCGGCGTCGATTTGGAAGAGGTGATCTCCCTTTGAGGGATTGAAGTCTTCACTTGGTTCATCATCTTCCTCGTCTACTGAGGTTGTCCCGTGGTCATTGTTGCAACAGAACGAGATTCTCCCTGATCTCCAGTCGATAGCGGGGTTGTGTGCTTTCAACCAGTCGTGTCCGAGAAAGATCGTATTAGGTCCCAGGTTCATGACAGCAAGGGCAATTTGTTCCTTGTGTTCCTGGACTTGGAGTTCAACGATAACGAACTTTTCAATTTTGCCTCCGGCATTGGTGGTACCGTCAGTGTTGTACACTGTAAGTGCACAGGGGAGGGGATGAGTAGGTACCCCCTTTTCAACCACAAAGGCTTCATGGATGGATGATCCTGTACATCCCGAATCAATGAGGGCTCTCACTTCGGTCTTTGTTCTGTTCGCCAAAGTGAGTTGTACGGGGATCTCAAGGGAGTTTCTTTTTGGGAGGTGGTTTGATGCTTTACGGAACCGGGGTGCGTTTTGTAATTCGCGTAGTACCCAGTAGGCATCTTCCACTGTCATTGTTTGAAGATCCTGGACCAGGTCCCGAGACACTTCGATCGTTCTGGTATTGTGGACGAAAGATTTCAGGTGTTTGATGCTTCGTTCTACATCAGTATTTTCAACCTGAGCCTTCATCCAACGCACAGACCAAGGGTCTAGTGTGTTTAACCATGAACGAGAGGATGTCTCTTCCTTTGGTCGGGACTTCGAGGGGTGTTTTCATGGGATGGTGTGGCGATCATTGGGTCCATCATCCTTTTTTACGGATGGATTGAACACCACCTTTTTTGGGGGACGCGGTATAATGGTTATTTTTACTTCGGGAGTTGGAAGGTTTACGATCGTCTCATCAGGCTCAGTCTCATCACTACTTAGAACCAAAAAACGATTTGCTAGCAATGACTTAGGTGTTTGTACAGCAGAGCGACTGGTATCTACTGTACAAGGAGAAAAGACGAGTCTTCTGCGACATCCGAAGCATATTCTACGTTATTTTGTCCTTTTCTGCGTCTACCATCATTGCGCGGATGTTTGCAAACATGTCGGGGCTAATCTCCTGCCTGTTTATAGCAATACTTCTCGCCTGTCTAGGGCGAGGTTGAGGGGGGTGATCGGCGCAGGGCCATGGCTTGCTGCATTTTCTGCATATCCCGGCAGCACAGGCCTTGTCGAGCTCCATTGGAGTACCTTGTCCGCCAAATGTTCCTGTGGTGTTCAGGTGAGGTTTTACTGCCCGAGTGGTGGCAGTGGGCGGGGGTCCTGCAGGTGCGTTGTACGCCAGACGAGGACGTGGGATGAAGCGGGGGGCGTAAGTTGGACCGGTTGCGAATACCGTCCTTTTCCTCTCTGTGATTTCTTTCAACACCTCCGCGGCACAGATGAGAGCTGTCTCCCACTCCACCACATTGGTTGAATCTATCATCTCCGGTTGGCTCCTTTCAACGTATTCTACAATGTCAGAGTGGACCGCTCGCTGGATTTGACTCACTAAAACTCTCCTGTTTGCTCCGACGGCAAATTTGGCTTCTTCAGCCAGTTGGTTGAGGCGGATAAAGTAGTCCTCCACCATGTCCTTCCCTTGCTTGAGCTTGAAGAGCTTTTTCTGCGCATCGCGAACCAGGCTGGTGGGCTGGAACGCCTTTTTGAGTTTCTCTTCGAATGTCACATAAGTCATGTTATGCATGGCGTTGAGTTCTACCATGAGGTCTGCGAAGCGACCAGCTGCATTGGGGCCACAGAGGTAGGAGAGGATGATTAGGATTTTTTGCCAATCATACAACGGATTTTCGAAGCCAATTAGATACAACTTCATTGTTCGCCACCAGGTGATGGACTTGGCTTTGTCTCTGTCGTAATGATCGGGTTTAGCGGCGAGGGATTTGCCAATTTGAGGAGAGGGACCAGGTAGTCCTCGGGCGGTGGGTCGATAAGACAGAGGGGATCCTCCTCCAGAGGGTGAGGACGGAGGGATTGGTAGTGGGCGACGAGGGGATGGTTGTTGAATGGGGATTTCCTGTCGAAGGTTTGGAGGAGGCGGCGGTGGGTTTCCAGCAGCGGCTCCCGTGCTCTGGTAAATCCTTTGCCAGGCTTCAAAGGCCTGGAGCCAGACTCCTACGGGGTCCATTGATGGGACAGGGTGTCGTTGATGCAAGAGGTTTAGTCCTTGCGTGAGGGCGGTGAAGGGCATCCCGCCTGCGGCAGGTTGGTGGGGTGACATTGGTGAGCGGGGGACAGGGGTTGCTGGAGCTGTTGTTACTCCAGCTGATTCAACCTCAAGGCCTGCTAGGGCCATCTGGGCGAATCCTGACGAGGCGACCCGAGAGGGTCCGGGCATGGGTGTCGAGAAGCTCATTGGTAGTA
Source organism: Boletus pseudopeckii (assembly GCA_038092915.1). Lineage (NCBI taxonomy): Eukaryota > Fungi > Basidiomycota > Agaricomycetes > Boletales > Boletaceae > Boletus > Boletus pseudopeckii. Next base: position 4,640 of record JBBPRH010000484.1, on the reverse strand, counting down.
CTGAGCGTTGAGGTGGTATAAGAGGGTGTGGAGTACGCGAGCGAGTACATTATTTGGTCTGAGGTTGAGGGCAAGAATTTGCCAAATAAGCTTGCGTAAACCAACAGGTTGTGGACGGCGGTGAGGTGGCATGGTGGAGTGAATCCGAGGAAAGATGTTCCAGGGATTGCGAGGAGCGAGTGCGGGAGAGGAATGCTATAGCGTATGGTGACTACCAAGCGGCGCACGGCTGCATGCACGGATTTACGTGGAATATGGAGGAAGGGGAAAAAGAACCCTTGACGAGAACGGGTGATGGGCGTGAAGAGGAACCGGAGAATGACTTCCGTACTACAGGAAGGTAACTCACAGGGCAAAGGCGAGATAAATGCCCCTATCGAGTTTACGTGACGTCACAGGTGATCATGCGAACCTGGGTACACTAGTGTAGTACCAACGTACGGACTGTTAGACACTCAACAGACAACGGGGGCTCGTGCACTATGCCCAGTAGCAACCTTATCCTTATTTATGATGGTGGACGACCGTATAGACAAATATTTGCTGAGTATTTTACTCAGATATGTCACGTGTATCAGCAGGTTCCTCTAAACCTGAGGTCTGGTATGGGTTGTCCACAGCGACGTGCCACTAAGACGGAGTAGGAGGCGAAGTATAGAGAAGAGGAGATGAAGAGCGGCAGAACTATCAGCACAACGTGCCAAAAGTTACTGTTCGTTGTAGCTTTCTAAACCAACCGCTACAACCCAGAATATTCGGGATTTACGTTTACAGCGGACAAACAGTTTCTACCCCGGAAAGGGCTTCGTGACTACAACTGTTGCGAACAGGGAACAATTGGTCAAAGAAGAAGAAGTACAGGCACGTCGTTAAAGACGACGGCGAGGCTTGGTGTGGGAGGCAAAGGTAGTCGGGAGGCAAAGAGCCCAGTGACCAAGGATAAGTTTGGAATTTGAAAAGAATTGAGTCCACAACACTAAGGGTCAACCAAAGTTGATATCCAAAGCGTAGAGAGACAATTCCAAACTTAGGGTAATTTACATGAAAGCTAGCTACTTATATACGAATGAGTATCATGCATGGACCATGCCTTAGGGCCAGTATGGAATTTACGGGAACATCATGGAAGGATTACGTAAGGGGTCTGGAATCTTGATGACGTAGGGTGACGTCATAATGACATCATAGTCAAGATTCAGTGTCGTAGTGGGAAAAGATTATAGTATGTAGGGTTTATCTTAGCTAAGTGGTTAAATATCGTCTTTAGAGTGAAAAAGAATTGAACGATCGTTTCAACAACCCATGCCTTGTTGACAAAAATGCAGTTTGTGCCACTATCTAGCAATGCTCTTGTTGAGTTCATCTTCTGGTTGTTTGTAGCTGGAGCTATGTCAATATCCAAGCAGATCTCAAGTTTCTGTTTCACAGATCTGATGAGAATCCGGTCCGGGTTTGTCCTTGGTCGTACATAATGTTTTTGTTTTTATTTTTAACGGAATTAAGCCTGCATTCCTGTGCAGCAAGCTCACTGTTGTGAGGCTTCATTTCGGTAGAGAAAGAACTATATACAGTTTCTAACTCTGATGTATCTGAATCTTCTACATCTAAATATTTCATATAGGGCTAGCCATTTGGTAAGGAAATCTTCTGTCCTTTCTTCAGAACCTTGTCACAAGTTTGTAAGGTGCTGCAATGCCATGTTGATTTTGAGGCCTGGTTTAAACCTCTCTTGAACCTCTCTTACTAGGTCTTCCTTGTCTGGCCAGTAAAGAGGGTTCTGGGGTAAGTATTTCATGAGCTGGTTCCTTGCCCATTGGCCAGCTCCATATTTGTCAGTGCTGTCCTTGATGCCAAGTCTTGACCATACTGCTATGCAGCAGTCCTTGTTTGTGGTGAAGGTGTCTTGGTTAACATCCAGATAGATGCTGAATTTCATCCACCATTTATCAAATTTTTCATATGACCCCCCATAGAGTCCAGGGTTGGGGACTACCTCTACTTTCCTTGATATTTTGACCTCTGCTCGAGGTTGTGCGGCGGCCATTTCTGCTTGTATGGCATGATCATTTGTGCCTTGGATGTCTTGTTGTAGCTGCACTATTGTCTTCTGCAGCTGGGCGATGAGGGTGGCGAGATCTTCATTTGATGCCATGTTTTCTTGTTGTCACCTTGGTGAAAAGAAAGTTATCCACAACACCGAGAGTCAACCGAAGTTGATAATCAAGGTGTATAAGGACAATACCAAACTTAGCGTTATTTACAGGATAACTATCTACTTATATATGGGGGAATATCGCACACGGACCATGCTTTAGGGCTGGTTTAGAATGTGCAGGAATATCATAGAACAATTACGTGATGGGGCTAGAATCTCTATGATGTAGGATGACATCGTAATGATGTCATGGTTGAGATTCTGCGTCGAGGCAGGAATGGATAGTAAGTCGTGGGATTTGTTTTAGCTAAGTGATTAAATATCGTTTTTAAATAGAGAAGAGTTGAAAAAGAATTGAACGGTCGTTTCATTACCCCCTTTTTAATTGTCGAAGTCCCTTTCAACGACACTACCGGGGATGATGGGGTCGCTGTCAGGCGGGGGAAATTCGAAGAGATGGTCGGAGAGTTTATTAAGGGATGTGGCATAAGATTTTAACGAGGGAGTGGTGAATAGGGGAATTTGAGACAAACATGTTGGACAATTGCACGCTTCGGTAATCATGCATACTGCTGTTGGGTTGGCGGTGTGGAATTTGTCGATGAGCTTGGAGGTGTTTTTGATGTTTGCTTTAGATTCCCATGTTCTTTCTTCGCGGGGATAACCCTTCCAGTGGACGAGGTACTCTGTTTTCCCTCTTCTCTTCCTCGAATCAACTACTTCTTGGACCTCATGTTCTTCGTCTTGTTGAACAATGACCGGCGGTGGTGGATTAGGTTTCTTTTGTGATCTTGCGGTGCGGTGTGGTAGGGGGTGAGTAGTGATTCGTGGAATATGGGGTGAATCCCACGCCACGTTTTGGGGAGTTCTAGCTCATAGGATGCTTCTTCTACTTTTCGTTTCACCTTAAATGGGCCGTGCCATTTGGCGTCAAACTTTTTTGTGGGTCTGTCCGTGCGGATGTTCGTTCCTTCTAGAAGTACTTGTTGTCTGACGGAAAAGTTCGAGGCAGGTGAGGTGTGCTTGTCGTGACTATGCTTCATGGCTTGGGCCGCTTTCTCTAGTGCGGTTTGGGTGCTTTCGTGATGAGTTTTCATTTGGTTGGCAAAAGCAATGGCCAATTCGTTTCGGACCTCTACTCGTTTGTTGGGTATCAACGGTTGTTGTCTGTAGTTGAGTAGGAAGGGAGAGACGCCCGTTGCACTAGTGGTTTGCGAGTTGTGAGCGAACTCGGCGAGGGGGAGCCATTCGGCCCAGTCAGTCTGCCTGTGATTGACGTAGATGCGCAGGTATTTCTCTACCTCTCGGTTTACCTGTTCCATTTGCCCATCGGTTTGGGGATAATAGATGGTGGAAGGGTTTGCTTCGATGCCAAGGAGGGAGTATAAGTCACGCATGAACGTCAAGACAAATTGCGTTCCCCTGTCTGATATCACCTTTCATGGTACACCGTGGAGTTTAAATATTTGGTCGCGGAAGATGGTTGCGACTCCTTGTGAGGTGATGGTGTCCATTACTGGGGCGAGGTGAATCATCTTGGAGAATCAGTCTACAATGACAAGTATGGCATTCTTGCCATCGGATTGTGGCAGGGGACCGATTAGGTTGACGGATATGATTTCCCATGGTGAGGAGGGGATTTCATTGGGATGGAGAGGGGTATGGATGGAAGTGGTTTTGGCTTTGACCTTTTGACAGGTGTTGCAGCCTTTCACGTATCCTTCGACGTCTTTGCGAAGTGTGGGCCAATAGTACTTGCTCATGATGAGGTCACGAGTTCTCTTGATTCCGGGGTGTCCGGCGATCGGGTGGTCATGGTTGGCCGTAATGATATCTTCGCGAAGTTTCTTGTCGTTTGGAACATACGTGAGTTTCTTCCATTTTACAAGGCTGTTCTCTCGTGTCCAGGGGGATTGTTCTTTCGCAAGTCCTTCTTTAGCAAACCTCTCAAGTTTGTATTGTAATTTGGTTATGCGAGAGATGATGCTATCCGAAGCGACCGCATTGATGAATTTGGGCGAAAAAAGGGACAGTGGGAGGAGTGTTTGTTGTGTGTTATCATGTTCCACCCCCTTTTCAAAGTCTAGCCTCCTGGACAGAGGATCCACGGGATTGGTTTTGCCCGAGCGGTGGGTAATCGTCAGGAGATGACTGCTTCCGGTTCGAAAAATCCATATGCTGCTAAGCTCAAGGAGTTAGATAGGGCAAGCAAGGTCTTAGAGGGGGCAACATCTTCACATGCATTATGATTCAACTACTCACTATGAAGACAAGAACTTGAGATCCAAAAGCAGGAGCTCAATGCTAAATGGGTGAATGCCAAAGCAGAATTCCATCATGAGCATGAGCTCAAAATGCTGGATCTCAAGTTGAAGGAGACCGAGGAGTGTACCATTGCCGGTCACATTGAGCTACTGAACAAGCAAATAGAATATGCACGTGTGATGCAGCAAATAGGTATACCTGGCAATCAATTCATTGCAGG